>JAFVLL020034658.1:0-53988 GCA_021397915.2 Tor tambroides
GTGTCAGAAAGCAAGCTACCATCATCTTCACCTCTAGCCTGAAGGGCCTCTGCTATAATAGTAATCAAGTCTTTGATTCAGCCGTACATTTTCCAGCTCACATGCCTTTCGATTATCAGCTTAAACCAGGAGCTTTGAAGCCCAAACCTGAACCCATGGCTCTGTTTCCTCCATGGGAGACAACCTGTCATCAGAGCACTCATCTCAAGCTCTCATAAAGCGCTGTCTCAGGGCCTGCTGTCTCTCTCAGCTCAGTTCTAGATGAGCACTGTAGCCTCAGGTCCTGCAGATAGACCCTCGCTGGGCACCAAATCCATTTAATTACACGTACAGGCTTTGATTGGGATCTTCTCGTGCCTTTGTAAGCAGTTATTGTTACTGACCAGGCAAACGTGGCTATCTGTGCTTCTTTAGATGTCTACAGTCATGAGACATATTACCGGTTCCTCACAATGCTTCCTTTCATCCTAATTCTGTCAAACCAGGGTTGAACCAGACTTATAATAAGGCAAGAGTGCTTTGTCGCTACAGGCCAGGGACTGTGAAATTTAAGCTCTTCAAGAAGATTTTAGACAGTTATTTCCCTTACAGGCATGGTGGTCATTTGTGGTTATTTGTGTGTATATATATATATATATGTGTGTGTGTGTGTGTGTGTGTGTGTGTGTGTTTGTGTGTGTGTGTGTGTGTGTGTGTGTGTGTGTGTGTTTGTTAAACATGAGATGCCACAGCAGCCTTTATAAAAGGATGATAGGAGATTTTAAGTGTGTGACAGTGTGAGGAGGATATTGATAAAGAATGAATTGCATTGTTGGCATTGCTTATTTCCTCTGTGTGTTTTAGCACACCACTGACTAAAGGAATTATGTAAATCAGCTAACAGCACAAACATGCTCATAAAACCAAATAAATGTTCATTTAAATGTAAAAATTTAAGCAACATAAATCGTTTAGAGGAATCTGCCGACTACCACAATATGCCATATAACACTGAGACTGTACAGAAAGTGTCTTGACTATATTGTCAACTGGATACAAATACATTTACCATAATATCACCGCATTAATTTTGCCAAGCAAATAGCAAAGAGTTTTGTGAATAAGGTACAGTCTGTAATAATTCACACAGAAAGAAGGGATGTCTGTGCTGAAAAGAATGAGAAAGACATCATTTAAATATGCACAGAGGAGTGCAATACCAGAACAGACAGCGCTTGGTTAAACTGGATTGCAACTAATTAATGAATAAGAGTTTTATTTTTTTAATCAATATATACAGTGGATTCAGGATTTAGAATCTTTATATTAAGTTGCAAAATGAGTGTTTTTTCACCACATCAATCTACATTCCATCACTCCAGTATAATATATAACATAATGACTAAATGAAAAACCAGGGGTGAGTTTCCCAAAAGCAAATATAGTCGCAAGTTCCATCGTTACCAACAGAGTTAAACAGAACTTGCGACCATAGTTGGCTTTTGGGAAATGCAAACCAGATCTGTAATAACACTAAAATATCATATCGCATACGTATTCAGACTCAGTATTTAGTTGAAGCACATTTTGCAGCAATTACAGCCTCTAATATCACTGTATATCAATGTATGTAGATTAATATGCTTATACACTATACTATACAATTTTAATTTTAAAAAAACCCTAAAAACGATCATTTAATAAAAGTTAATATAAATAAATATAAACTATTTCAATTTAAAATTTGTTTGTATTAAAATAAAAACCCTATTTTTAATTTAAAACATTTCATAATGGTTATATATCCATATATAATCCAAATTATGTCTAAATGAAGTTCTTAGCAATGCATGTTACTAACCAAAAATTAAGTTTTGGTATAATTACGGTAGGATATTTACAAAATATCTTCATGGAACATGATATTAACTTAATATCCTAATGATTTTTGGCTTAAAAGAAAAATCGATAATTTTGACCCTTATAATGTATTTTTGGCTATTGTTACAAATATACCCGTGCTACTTATGACTGGTTTTGTGGTCTAGGGTCATATGATTATATATTTATATATTCATTAATGCACAAACAATACCAATCTATTAAACATTATACTATAAAAGTCAATTACTTTATTCATATTTAATGTGTTTTGGGTTTTGAAATACACACAACTAACTGAGTTAACTCCCATCCAAGGGTTCTGAGAGTATGAAAAAAAAAATTGCAGCAACGGCTGCAAACCAGTAGAAGTTTGAGTACATACAGAGTGTTTAAAAAGTCTCCCTGGTCTCCATCACAGCAGAGTTGACTGACACTCCTCCATCTTTCACTGTCTGTCTCAGCATTTCCAACCATCACACTCTGTCTCTTTCATTACCTCTATCTGCCTCTCAGTTTGTCTCCATCACTCTGTTTGAATTAAACACATTCTTCTCTCACTCTCTGTCTTTCACAAATTGCAGTGATGCTTGTATACGGATTAGTTAGAATAATTAAAATTGATTTTAAGGGCCTCTGTATTGCATTCCGATGGAAAAATACATTTTCACGTGTGATGAGAGCTTCAGTTTGTTCGCTTTCCACTGCCCTATTCAGCTGCACTAAATGTGAGTAGACCATTTACTGTATGTTTGAAAATAAATACCCAGCACTTTTTTCTATAGGCTATAGTGAATTCTCAAGCCAATGCTGCATGTCACAGTAAAACTGCAGATACAGAACAGAATGAAGTGCAGAGGTGGTACAACAGTGCAGGTTAAATGAGAGGAGGACTGTGGGTAATTCACTCATGAACATATCAGGTCACCTTCACCAATTATTTCCTCTCCCCAAACAATGCAGTTATCCTCCCTCACTCTCTCTCTCTCTCTCTCTCTGTCTCTCTTCCTCCCCACAGTTCAGGATGCATTCTCTTATTACCATCATTATGGCAAGCCCCGGGGCCCTTCTCACACGTTGCAAAATAGACTCATCTAAGCAGCTCCAGAAAACAATGGAGCAGCATTGAAAAATAAACAAGTTGCGAGTCAATCGGCATACAGCTGACAAACATGTCTACAGCGATCCATGGCTCCTATAATTAACTGTCAACTGTCTCAGTCTCTGTATGTGTAGCCTCATAATACAAGGTTAGCAATGAACTAACTGGATGAAGTCAGTCTCCAAACACCTTGTGACAGGGAACAAAACTTCCCGATGGATGTCAGTGCTGTTACTCTGTTTGTATTACACGAGCAGAGAGGGGGGAAGAGATATGCTACCATGTTGAACACTCCGTTTTGATGTTCCTTTCCATACTTTATGCGCCCAGCTGAAAGAACCGCGATACGTTGTGTCAGAAGTGTAGAATATTCATGACTGCAAAGAGACTTAAAATAGCAACTCTTTCAAGCATTTTGGTGTTTCTTTTAGGCCAGTGATAAGTTCTTACAAGTGGAAAGGGAAAAACAAACAGTGTAAGTTTCCAAGTAGATACAGCTAGAGCTTTCTGTGGTTGGAAGGTTTTGGACTACCCAAGCAAACTGTCAAAAGATGTCACCCCCCTCCTCAAGCTTACGCATAAACATACTTTCCACTTGCAAGGTAGGTGTTGTTTTGACAGTAGAGAGTTTTTAGATTTTTAGCCACTGAACAATTAAAAAAAATTAAACTAATAAATAATTTAAGAAGCTGTCAGTTTAGCCTGTTATTTTCTGATTAACTATACAGTATGTATATAGTTTTATAAACTACTTTTAAAACTAAAAATTTTAAATAAACTCATCATCAACTGAACTATCTTGAATAATCTAAACGGAAACATCTCTGAATAATCTTCATTTGGCTACTTTTATCAGCAGATATTGATATTATAAATTAATTTTAAAACTAATAAATGTTAAAGCGATTATTCATCAAATGAACGCTCTTTAGCTTGAAACATTATCTTCAGCTGGCTACTTTTATCATTTTATTGACATTTGCATTTAAATGCTGTTCATTTAAAAACATAATTTGCATATTGATTTTAAAGTTTTGAAATGATAAACAGGTCCATGTCATATTTATATTATATTCCCTGCATTAACTTGACATACAAAAGTTCCAATTCTTTTAACATTCAACATTCTGTACTGTATGTATTTTCATTGTGAGGGTATATTTTCATTCTTTCAAATATATGAACAACTGAAGACCAGTAGCCCAACAGTCTGCAATCGTTTGTGTTATCGATTTGGTCAAATCGAAAGGAAGCACCTTGAGATTGGAACTTGCGAGAACAGTCTCGGATGTGCCCTATTCGCCATTAAAACCCCAAAATGGCCCAATCGAGGGAAACTTTCGATTCAATTATCAGTGATGTTGTTAATGGCCCCATTAGAGAAAGAATAATGGCAAATTAGGCGACCGTGGGTGAGGAATGGCTTGTGTGACAGCCATCTGGCGAGAACAGGAGGCAAAAAAGCACAAAAAGAAAAAAACACCATGGCCAGCAAAACCTCCCAAACATGGGTCCGGACCTCCACCATATGGCTACATTCATCTTGTGTCTAAAAATGTGGCATCTCTGTCAAAATTCCCTCTCTGTGCTGACACGAAATCCGCCTCTGAAAAATGCCTTCTTATACATCTTAAAAGTGAAATGTACCCTTTTCAAAGGCCTACTATTTGCGACTCTCACAGTGGTGATATCAGACAATGACATTTTGGTCAAACAGCATGTTCGTTTCATAATAAATGACTTTAGAGGTCACTCCGTTAGAAAAAAAGTTGAGCTTTCAATTTACGAGAGAACTTTTTCTCCCCTCCGAATGACTCCAGGCAACAGATTTAGCAATCCTGTTCATTTATTTCAAATCTTGGAGAATAAAACCACAGCGTCATGGATCAAGAACAACGCGAGTTGCAAAACATTGACAACACATTGCCAAAGAATGTAATTTCCAGTTATGCTTTAAATAGGGAACAACCTACACAGAAAGCACATTGTAACAAAAATGGTGGACCATCACTGAGTGATAGTCCCAGGACATTAGTTCAAGAAGCTATAAGAGATATATTCGCAAACAATAAAATCTTTGACTCCAGGGCAAAGAGAATGTAAAATATCAAAAGGAAGGTTATTGCTCAAGTGAGTTCTGTATGAGTAATCTATGATACAAACATAATTTCACATCACATGTGAGGTGAGGAAAACACCGTTTTACTCCTACAAGATTTTGAAAGTTCCAGCTAGTTTACTTCACCTTAAAAGAAAACATATTTAAATGAGGAGAATCAAATACAGGCTCTTGAACACAAAAAAAAATGGACAAAATGATATGGATGCATCTGTAATTTCCCCTTGCATGAGTGGAAGAGTCTCAGTCGCCTTTCGATGTTTCTCTTAATTAAGGCTTTCATTACTATGTTTAGCAGTCAAGCTAATAATTAGAGAATTGATTTGATTTGCAATTGATATGGTTTTCACTGGCTATGGATTAGCAGGCTTAGATAAGCTAGCGCAATCAGTCTAAGCATTAACATTAATGATATTCATGATGTTCGAAATTTCATCATATTTCACACCCCAAAGCTGTGATTTTTGAGCATGTGAGGATCTATTACACATAATAATTTGGTTTTGTAGTTATGGAAGCTTTCTGCTGGTGCCAAGACAACCTTTTCTGCTTCACCTAGTGATTTGTAAAATAAAATGTTTTCGCTCCTTGTACGTATTTCTCTTTAAAAAAATATTATTAAACACAAATATAATTAGACGGTTTGCTGCCATGAGCATAGCTGTCACTGACAGAAGGAAATGCAAAATAATTAATTTTGACACCTAATGAAAAGTTGTTTTAATGGAAATCCTAATGAAGTTATGAAATTTTAATTTTCTATACTGTGAGTGGTGCAGTTTTATTGTAGCATTATTTATATACTATTACAGTTTTTTTTTCAGCTGCTTACACACATTTTCAAAACTTTGCCTCTTTTTTTTCTCAAAACTTTACACACAAATCCAAGAATTGCACACACAAAATGCAAAATGCCTCAAGTCTCTTGCAAAATGAAGCACTGCAATTCAAAATATCACAAACACATCTCAAAAGCAAACATTTCCTTTGCCATAATATTCATTCCTGTTAGATTTTTTTGTGTGTTACATAGAGAAGTGTGTGTTGTGTTTTGCAAAAAGTGATTTATGAAACTGAAAACTGTCAAAGGCCAAGAATTAGCGTATGGTTTTGCAGATTTGGTGTGCGGTTCTGGTGTTTGAGTCTCAGGTTTCAGAAACTGTGTGACATGTAAAGATTTTGTGCGTAAGATAAAAAAAATATATATATTATTCAGTTTTAATTTTAGTTCAAGTTTCAGGTATTTTGTTTTCTAGTCATCTATCTTACATTTTTTATATTTTTAACAATATATTTCTAATTGTAAAATATTTTATATAGATCTAATTAATTTATTATTTTCATTTCAGTTTTAGTTTTGCATTTTTATTACTTCAACTTAAATTTCTTTATTTCAGTTAGCTACTAAAGCAACATTTATTTATCTCTCTCTCTCTGTCTCTGTCAAGTTAAATTCTTCAACCAGTATTTTTACTTTATGTTATTTCAGGTTTATTTCAATTACTGAAAACATTTTTTATATATATTTTAAGTCTCAGCTAATGACAAAAACAATAAAATGTTGGTCTCTTCACACCCTAGAAAATGAATGGTAGTCTAGGCACAAGGCACAAGGCACAAGTATGTGCTGAGTTTGCTGAATGACACAGGATGCTTGTTAACACTATGTACATCTGCACTTTTGTTTACCAGTGAGGTCATTGCATTTCCTGCCAATACCTCTGTGTTTTGACTTTGCACATATATTCGTACAGAGAATTCAGTGCTGCTGTATTAACTGCAAGTTGAATTAACAGGATGTTCTGCCCAGCTAGTTTCAAAACATGCTCACTTAAACTCATATAAAGTTTAAGCCTTAGTCTTTCCCAGAACAGACAGTAAAACTTTAGAACAGATGGGAAAAAGTAAAAACAAAAGAACCATGAAGACTCTACATACCTGTGATATTAACACTGACAGTATTAGTATACGTGTTATTTGAGAGAATCTCATATCCTTTCTCCATCATTCTTCTCAGTGAAGTAGTTGTTTCTTGTGACTCCTCCCAATAACTTTTGAATTTCCTAACAGTTTCACTTTCTCTCTTCCTTTCTGAAACGCCCCCTCCTCCCTCACACGGCAGATTACATCCAGACGCTCTGTCTCGGACACACACAGACAGTGGAGGAAGGTGGAATCCCACTGAGGTGTCTTTTAACAGCTTCTTCTGCAGTTCAGCTCTGGGCCAAAACCTGCCCAGCTGTTCTCCTCTGTTTTTGTTTATTCAGGAAGTATCCCAAACAGGAGCCAATCCCAGCACTGCTCTCTCTTTAAATGATCCCGCCTACTTTTACAGGAAGGAGCAGTTGTTCTTTTCTCTCTGCATTTGTTTTTAAATTCCACTGCGTACATTGGTTTTACTTGTCTGACATTCCCCTGTCCTGCTATTTTCAGGTAAAAAGAGGCTTGTTGTGGTTTGGCAGAGAGGATGCCATGGTATTTTTATACTTGCACCACTTCTGTTTATCAGAACCCATGTGGTTTTCTGGTAAACGAACATTTCTGACTAACTTTTTGAATGACTCATGACCTGTGTGGCAGATCTAGTTATTTATTGTATGTTAAAATGTGATGCAAAGCCTAATGAGTACCTGAGAGCATCTTTATATTATTTTATTTATATTACAAGTAAAATGCCTCTCCTCTTTAAAATTAATAAATCATTAACTAATATCTCAGATTGAGGCAATTAAAAAAAAGGTTATTTTGCCTCATTAGCCAAAGAGTACAAAGACAATCAAATGAATACATAATATTTACAATACAATAATAAATAAAACCTCTGACGATTACAGCACATGAGGACCAAAATAGTTTAATGTTGAGACTTACTGAAGAGCCTCTTGATAAACATTAGGTTTTGACTGATGGTGCCTCTCCTCCAATTTCAAGGTTATGTGACAGATTACATCTCCCAAAACATGAGCTGAAATTTGATTTAGGTGGACAGGTGCAGGATGTGTGCTCTAGTGTGGACATCCGAAAGAGCCGTTCACATGGACGCTGAGTTTAATATACAGTATAAATAGCAAACAGGTATATGTTTGATACATTAAAAACAGGCTATTTGTTTTAATTTAACACTGGAAATGCATTGTAAATGATCTGACAAAAAACAATGATGAAAACCAGAGAAAATGATTTAATAATTTATCTTCAAGCCATGCATATTTTTATCTTTACATGCCTTATTTACGTATAGTAATTCATTTGCATTCAGAAAAAAAAAAAAATTACATTCATCACTTGTGATGGCTTCAGTAAATGAATAGTAAATTTTGTGATATTTATGGATTTGTTTGCTGCATACTGCTTTACTGTAATAAAAAAATAATGATGTCTGATGCCTGCAGGATATCACCTCAGTGTATTCACTGAAAATGCAGTAAGTCTGTGGTCTGTGATCATGTATTAAATAAGTCTAAAGATGCCCCAAACAGTTCGATGACCACTCGGCAGAGATTGTTCACTGATGCCAAAATAAAATAATAATAATTTTTTAAAATAAAATGCAACTACAGTATAATGAAACTCTAATGCAAAATAAAGAGCTGTTTTAATCAGCCATTTAAAGCCATAACCAACCCAGGGACCTTACACAACCAAAATTATTTTTTGATAAGAAGAGGGTTCTTTGCTAAAGTCAAAGCAAAATCCCAGTAAAAGTGATTTGTCTGAAAGATAAATGTATTCTGTGACTTACCTACAGGCATGCGAATATTTGCATATTTAATTGCTCATATTTTACTGGAATATTTGTCCTAATACCAACACCAATTATTCATTTTGAAGGATTTCACTCAATTTCCCACTAGTTTAAAGGAAAAGCAAATGTTTTTTTAAAATATACATCTAATTAATAAAATTGGAATAGATACTAAAAATAACATTTTTAATAAAAATGATCATTTTTACTGTACAAGACCCTCATTAACAAACAGACAAAAAAAAACTTTGATATTCAACATAACACAATGTCATAGAAATTGTGGTGCAAAGCTATCCAAGTCAGCCACTTTTCCCTGTCCTAACCTGCTTCAAATAACAGGGGTCAGAGTAGTGCTTAAACCTTAGTTAAAAATTTGTTCTAAAGACAGAAAGAACTACATTACCATGAACTACATTAGCTAATGCATTGGTTTAGCCAATAAAACTCTCTTCTGTTTATTTTAAGTGAATTTGAGTACAAAGCAATGGCAGTTATGATGTCCAAAACTTTTCAAGTCAAATCTGTGTAAGCATTTTTCCTGCAAGTGTAAGAGAAGATTATTCTGTCATAAGATAATTTGTCATTTTTATGTTTAAACACACTGATTCCTGTTCCCTTGGAGAAATAACTTCAGAATGGATCAAACAACAGACCGAGAGAGAAAATGGAGGCAGTGTTTCTGTGCCCATTAGTTTTCTTTACCATCTGTGGAATGTCTGCAGGCTTGCAACACAAAGCCACTGCCAACGCCTAAACTGCTTCGCTTACATAATCATTCTTCAGTGATGTAAGAATAACTAATCCAGCCTGTTGTGAAGCTTTCAAAATGCAAAAAAGTGAGGCACTGAAGCTGTAGGGGTGGACTTCATCCAAGAAGAGATGGCACACCAACTCTTCCAAAGAAGGTGAGGGAAGAGTGAGTTTGAGGAAAATTTTTCCAACCCGCAGCAATTTGCTTGATCGAGGGTTGAGAACGGCCTTCCCTTTGGATAATTAAATGGCGAGTCTCCTTGGTTTTCATGAAGTGCACTCTTATTAAAACAAGCATCTCCAGTCATTCCGCTAGATAAATGACTTAACGCCAAGTGCCATGAAGCCCATTAAATCGCTTCTTTAGAGATGGATCACATCCAAACTCACAATCAAAGGATTTGACCAGGATTATCTCAGATTAGAAACACTCATAGACAAATGAGGAGATGACAGGATATCATACACTGAAATGATAAATTAGCAGTTACATACCAGCACCGGTTTTGTAATGCCTGTTAGGGAGGAAAATTGAACGAGGAAAAGATTTAGCGAAGTTGTGTTTCTCTGGAACACACAAAATGAGATTCAGCATGTTTATACCTCTCTGAAAGCTTTTAGCCTCTTTCTCTTTGTACATAAAGACCTCATTTCTTGCACAGCCAAAATGGACCGAGAAAGGCAACAAAACAAGACAACCCCCCTGAAGAGGTCAGCTAGCATTAGCCCTGCTCCTTTTTAGAGTGATGTATGTATTAAACATTGTTTCCCAAGTCAACAAAGATGTCCACGAAAACCTAAAAGAAGGCAAATGGTGATAAGTAAATCGGCTGGTACCTTTTATCAAATATATAAAGATTCATTATGTATCTCTCCTTTGAAGTTCCTATTTCAGCCATAAGAGCTGATGAGCACAAAGGTAAGAGCTTCTTCAGTCAGTGCAGATCATGATAAAATGATGACCACCTTCATCGCTGTCTTGAGTTTTCCAGTGCTCCAATAGCTATTACACATTCAGATTAAATTTTATTAAAGGAGTCATCGGATGCCCATTTTCCACAAGTTGATAAGATTCTTTAGGGTCTTAATGAAAAGTCTATAACATACATTGGTTAAAATTTCTCAGTGGTAATGTAAACAACATCTTTTTTACACTGTCAAAATCAGCTCTGCAGAAATCAACCCGTTCTGTTGCTTTAAATACTAATGAGCTCTGCTGACCTCTCCCCTCTCTTTCGTGGGGTGACGAGCAGTGCTCTGAGAGACTGTTTACTTTAGCTGCATTCAGCCGCGAAACTTGCTAACTAGAACGTTATTAGGAAAGGCAATTGCAAAGATTAAAAAAAAAAACCTTATACTCACTTCTGCTGTAGGTGAGGCTGGATCACGAATGATTCGCGAGAACATAGACACATTTAGGTAGATCGGGGGTGCATTCCCTTCAAAAACAAACGTAATCCACTGGATCTTCAGCGGCTCAGATGTCTGGAGTAAATAACGACTGCTGTGTTCATTATTACATCAAACAACAAAACACCTCAATCGCTATGGAGACATTCTTGTCTACTCCTGCTCCGGCGTCGGAGGACTGATGATAGCTCACTCAGGGCGGGTCTAAGGTAAGACGGCCGTGTCAATCAACTATCGTGGGAACGGCCTTCGTCCTTGTGACGTCACACAGACAAGAAGCTGAGAACAGCTTGATTTGAAAAAGAGGATACTATTTTTAGGGATTAAATAAAAACCACTGGGTGGATTTGTATCATTATAGGGTTGATGTGTACACACTGCCAACACACATTTATGTTCAAACAACATGTAAAAGTGAATTTAGCATCTGATGACCCCTTTAAAAAATGCTGATCAAGGAGGAGGTGCTTCAAGAGCATGGTTGAGAGCCACTGCTCTAGATGTTTCAGAACTCACCAAAGAGACATCATCAGCTGTGAACTAGTGCAATTTCCCTAGAATTTAACCACATAGCACACAATGACATTGCAATAGGGTGCAACAGGCCTAAAATCCAACCTTAAAGGGATAGTTCACCCAAAAATGAAAATTCTGTCAATAATTACTCATGTCGTTCCAAACCCATAAGACCTTCGTTCTTCTTTGGAACACAAATTAAGATACTTTTGATGAAATCCAAAATCTTTCTGACCCTGCACAGGCAGCAATGCAGCTGACACGTTCAAGGCCCAGAAAGGTAGTAAGGACCTTGTTAAAATAGTCCATGTGACAACAGTGGTTCAACCTTAATTATATGAAGCTACGAGAATACTTTTTGTGCGCAAAGAAAACAAAAACGACAAATTTATTCAACAATTTCTATCCCTTTAAATGGATAGTTCACCCAAAAATGAAAATTCTGTCATTGATTACTCACCCTCATGTCGTTCCAAACACAAATTAAAATATTTTAGATGCATTCTGAGAGCTCTCTGACCCTCCCATAGACAGCAAGGATCCTTACACGATCAAGGCTCAGAAACGTAGTAAGGAGATCGATAAAATAATCCATGTGACATCAGAGGTTCGTAATTTTACGAAGCTACAAGAATACTTTTTGTGCACAAAGAAACAAAAATAACGACTTTATTCAACAATTCGTCTCCTCCACGTCACCCTATACCACCATTTTGGAGAGTATCACATACATAAACAACATATGCAATGCACTGTATGTACGCAGATACGTTGTTTATGTTCAGATCAAAGCGTAAACAATATAAACAGCGTATCCGCGTACGGTAGTGCTGACACAGAACAGCATACGTTGTTTACGTATATGATTTAAGGTGTGGTCAGATTTTCTGTTCTGCAAATATATACAGGCAAAATCCAGTCATTTCAATTGGAATCCACTGGAATGGAAATTCTGTGTGACGGCGAATAATTTGCCTATGCCAATTTTGCATCGGGTTCAAGTTGGGTATACAAATTTGCTGTGCTGACTAAACAGTAAGCTGCTTGGTTTAAAAGTGACGTCTGTTTGAGCTGTGCTTCATACATCAATACATTATTTAAAATGGACAACTGCCTGCAAAATGTCTTCAAAATGTTATTTCTAAATACAAAAATTTCTAAATCCTAAAATTTATGACTCAAAAATATATTTTGTTTTTAATGAATACACATAGACTTACATAATTTGTGTTAAAAGGAATGATAAAAAAAATTTATTTGGAATAAATCATGTAAAAAGGGGCAAAAAATGATTTAGCAAAATGTCATTTTTTATCTTTACATAACATTTAAGTACATTATTATTCAAAATAACCACTTTAGCTAATGCTGCACCAAATTTCTATTTATTTAATCAATTATTTCATAACCTTTTTTACTAAGCATTTTATATGTGATGCCATTGTGAGTGATGACTAAAAACGCTAGGCATTTATTTGGAAGTCTGTCCTAATACATGGACAAGAACGAGCATTGATGTGATCTCTGATGGTATTTTGATAATATTACATGATTAATAATAAATTTGACTCTAAAAGTATGTTTCTGTGCTATCTAAAAGTATGTGTTACAATGGAAAATGACTGTAGATTATTCACACTAAGAGGATGTTGGACTCTAAAAAGTAGCAGAGGCTCATTCTATTCTAAGTGAAGTGTGTCAGGAATGGAGGAGGGACTAAATAAAAAGCTTCTGAGCAGCATAAATATCCCAGGCCTCTTCTGGCTTTCACGGATTGATACTAGCTCACATTAAGTATGTACGTAATCATGTGCTTCTTTACATATTTTAAAGAGTATTATAGCTCTCTTTCCAGCACGCTAAAGCCAGGCTTTGAATTTCTACCCTACAGGGACAAAGGGAAGGCCTGCTTGTCCTGGGGTTTTGTGTGCTTAACAATTGACCCATGTACTTGACAGAGTTTCCAGCTTAGTCGACACCTCTGATTCCCTCTCGAGAGACTTTACTCTCTCATTCAGTCTTAAGACGTTATGTTGCATTTGCGGTTTAAGATATTCTTTACCTTCAAAAATGGTAATGGAAGATTTCATTGCTATCCTGCCATCTTTTATAAAAATGACAGCTTCCTTCATGTGGGATTAATATTTTAAAGGAATAAACCATGCAGACAGGGATAAGCATTATAGATCTACTCTGATTCATTTATCTTCTTAGGCAAAGACTTCAAAAGGAAATATGTGCTGTAGATAAAAGGTGAGAACAGACATTCAGTTTGCGGTTGTGCACATTAATTCAGAAGTCAGGTACAGAGGACCTATATTGGTGTAGGTCAAAACTGTGTTTTTAGTATAAATGAATAGATCAAGTCTGTGTTTCTGGCCTTCATGAGCTCCAAAATCTATGGAAACCTATTTACACCTTATAGAAAGTAAATGAATGAATGTAATTGCAGCTTTATTTCTCTGACTTTATTTCTTTTTTGCAACTTTATATCTCACCATGTGACTTTACATCTCACAAGTCCAACTTCATTTTTTTATTTAAATTGTGACCTCACAGATCTCTCATGGTGTAACTTTACAGTACAGTATATCTCACAATTATGACTTGATATCTCCCTGTTGTTATTTTATATCTCACAATGTGACTATAAATCTTGCAGTCTAACATTTTACTTTGTAAATGCAACTTTATTTATTATATTTGCAACCATTTTTTTTTTCTTTTTCTGACTACATAACTCACAATGTGACATTATATTTCGCAACTGCAACATTCTTTTAATTGTGATGATATTTCACAATGTGACAAAGGCACATTTTGCAATATATAGGACAAAATTTTGTTATTTCTTGTAATTGTGACTCTATATCTCCCTGTTGTACCTTTATCTCACAGTTGAACATTATATCTCACAATGTGACTTTATTTCCCATAACTGTAACGTTATATATCTTACAGTGCAACTTATTTTCTCACATTGTGTCTTTATTTCTTATTTTAACTTTATCCACAATTACATTTTTTTTTTCTTTTTTTTTGCTCTGAGGCAAAAACAAGCTTTTACAGAAAACTGTTCTTAAACTCAAAATAATAAATGACTTATGAACAAATCCCAATGGGTATGGTGGCACCTTTTTTCTATTTTATCTTTCAAGATCTTATTAAGCAACATCCTTTCTCTGACTATTTATCATCAAGTGGGTATGAGAAATTGATTGAGGTGAAGGTGTTGTGCCATATTCAGAATCAAATCCCACTCACACCATCTGAGGTGATGTTTTCCTGGTTATTTGCGCTAGAATCTTATATAGTTTGGCTTATGTCACCAACGTGAGTGTCAATCTAGCAAGCAGTGGGTTTGAGTGTTCAGTGTCACCTATAAAAATCAAGCCAATTTTCTTTTTTTTTTAGGCCACGTTATAATTCACTCTTTAGACTATTAGAAACAAAGGATATTTACTGCTAAGATGCAGATTTGTATGTGGCATGTGTAACAGAAGGATAGAGTGAAAGTAATTACAAACAGTGTGAATTTCTGCATTTAATTTAATAATTGCCATGGTAGGGAAGACAGATCAATGACGGCAATGCCTTTTACCGCCTGCTTTCTAAAAGGGGTGAAAGTGCAGGAAGATGAAGAAAAAAGAGCCTCACCTTTTTTATCAAATGAATGTCACAAGACATGCCACTCTGTGTTAGCCTCATTAATGTCCTCACTGTTCCTTCAAAATTAATGTTGGCTGCAATGTCCTCTATTAAGAAATTAAATATTTAGACTTCAAGGGAAGACATTTAAATCCTTCTTCCTGGTTCAGAGCGGGCCGGAGTGGCGGCCGTGCACTCTCAGCTGTCTCTTCTGCTTACTGAACGTGAACACTGACCGTTATAAATCAAAAGAACCTTAGCACAGATCGCTCTCTCCTTACCCCTCTCTAAATAGTTTACAGTTCTCCCGACATATATTAGAAAGCACCTAATTAATTGGCACATAAAACTCAAACATAAAGCTGCCTTAACGCTAAAACAAGTCTGTTGGCAGAGTGACCGGATTCATGAAAGGACCTGCGGAGGGAGGCCTGCTGGAGGCCTTTGATCAGGCGGTCTAATGCAGTCCTGACATCTTCACTGCTCCTAAATTTCACCGCCTCGGTTAGCAAGCAGGCTTTCAAGAAATTAGTCCTCGTGGCGGCCTCGCATATCCCAATCACAGACCTGGAGAGCTCTGCTCGAGCATCTTGGATTATTGAGAATTCAGCTGCACGATGAGCATTTGGCGAGCTTTTGTCCTGTTTTTCATCTAACGCCTTCTCACATCTAATAGAGTGTGAAAGTCCTGTTAGGATCTCTACTCTACATGTTGGGATATTTCATCAGCGGTTGCCAACAGCCTGTCGGAGAATGACTAGTATACATAAGAAATAAACAGAGCGATAAAACAGCATAATAACTGGATAAATAGCTCTCTGTTGATTTCTGGCCCGGCGCAGTACTTTTTCTTTTTAAAATTTGTAACGAGACACAAACTCCTTTATCAAAATGTACCGTTCTAGTGAACATCAGTCCCGCGACAAACCATGCATCAACCGACACAGCGGAATGAGAGACTCATTGGTCAAGGCGTATTTGCAAGAAAAGTACTTTATCTTCCTAAATCAGAGGGGACGCATCCTTTTATTCTTGCAAAATCTAATCCGATCGATGCAATGAAGTATGTGAAACCAATATTCAATATCCAAAATGCTGAACTTCAGCAGGGAGGGCAATGGGCTGTGCTCTTAGCGAGTGTGAGGACAACAGCAATTATGAAAATTGAAAAGAGAATAAATGAAAAAGCTCTAGTGGGGAACGAGGGGAGAGGAGCTCTGCAGCAGAACAGACCCATCGCGTGATTGATTCTGAGCGTGGACGGCCGCAGCCTCGGGTTCATGTGGTAATGATAGCTTTATAATTAAGATTAAAGACCACCGAACACGGGGAAGACACAGCAGAAGGGCAGGGGGCTTCTACTGTGACACTCTGAATAATTAGAGAAAAGAGTCTGAAATAGAAATTCATTTAGAAATATCAATCTTGATGTTGCAATGGTGCGCACGATAGTACATGACATGGGAAACAGGTATTTTAAATATTTCATTCTATCAAAAAATAACATATTCTTAAAATGTTTTTAAAAATATGTATTTTTATGAATAGTAACACGATTTCTGTAAATAATATTATTACACACTCACACAACAACCAAAGCAACAACAAATATACAATAATGAACAATAGCAGTATCCAGTATTAAAACTACTACTAATAGTAATATATTTAATATTACATATTATTAAATATTGTATTATATAAAAATAACATATTGTTAAAATGTTATTAAGTATGAATAGTAACAACATTTCTGAAAATACTATTATTATTACACACTCACACAACAACCAAAACAACAACAACTATACAATAATGAAGAATATCAATATCATTATAATTATTATTATTATTATTATTATATAACATTAAAATGTTATTAAAAATATGTATTGTTATGAATAAAAATAAAATTTCTGTAAATAATATTATTACACACTCACACAACCAAAACAACAACTATACAATATTAAAGAACAACAATACCCAATAATAATAATAATAATAATAATAATAATAATAATTATTATTATTATTATTATTATTATATAAAAATAAGATGTAATAATAATAATAATAATTATTATTATTATTATTATTATTGCATAAATGTTATTGTTGCTGCTGTTGCACTGTTGGAGTTATGTGTGGTTATTTCAATTTATTATTAAAATAAAATATATAGTTAAAATGTTATTTAAAAAATGTATTGTCATGAATAATAACAATATTCCTGTAAATAATACTATCATTACATACTTACACATTACAACAACTGCAATACCAACAGCAGCAGCAACAACTACAACAACAACAACAATACTAAAATAAATAGTATTATTACTGTTATTATTGTTGTTGTTATTGCTGCTGCTCATTATTGTGCTGTTTGAGTCATGTGTGATTATGATCTTAATTTATTAGCAAAATAAAAACTTTGAAATATGTCACAACACTTATGGTACAGTATAATTAAAATGTAAGCACACTGGAACTACAGAGTCATATTAATTAAGTATATATGGATTAATTAAGACTGTTCCCAATAACACCAGCAATAACTAAAACCTAATTATATATAATTGTGTGTAAAAATAAGCATAACCTAGTTAATTATAATTATAATGTTGCTATGAAGAAAAACTCCCACTAAAATAAAAAAATAAATAAATCTGCAGCGTGTCAGTTTCAGAAAGCGATGCTGAAAAGTGTGAATATCTCACACGTTCCTGTGGCATCTGTGTGTCCTGCTGCTGGTGAACTCCAGTCAGTCAGATGACTAATAATCATATCAAAGGTGCCATGTCACTCAGCAGATTTAAATAAGAGGGTTTTAGAGGGGCATTTGTATGCGTCTAGCTGCCTAGGCTAAGAGGCTAATGCCAAAAAGTACTGCAACGATGTGATTTAATGTAATCTGTCATGTCATATGCTAATCTCCAGCCTCTTCAGGCCAACCGTAAGGAAGGGAGAGGGAGGGTTTGTAAAGGAGAGAGAGAACTGTCCTTTACTTCCATTGTGATCACGTCACCGCGTTTAGTTCACTCAAACCGGTCCTGACCAATAAGTACAAGATTCAAGTCGCTTTGATAAGGTCACATCTGTGCATGTCTTTCATTTTCCTACCCCCACCTCCCTCATTCATTTCCCATCTGTATGTTGGAACAGCTGTTTCTTTCAGGATATTGCATTTCAGGCTGAAGCGGCCTCTCTGGAACTCAAACATACTTCTATAAAAGACAAGGGCGGTTTGATTGGCTGCAATTTATGGTTATAAATAGCTCTTACAAATTGCTAATCTACCTCTCAGCCTCCTAAGTGCCTTTTCCTTTCAGAATTGCGTTATTGCACAACACTTTCTCATCAAGAAGTCAAACAGAGAAGCAGGAGATTTATTTCTATGGCTTACTAAGGGAAGAGGAAGCTGTCACCCTCCACCCCTCCACCTCCGTACTTTTTTCCTGCTGTCTCGTCGAGTGGCGACGGTAAGTAGGCCGCAATTGGGTTTTTGGCTTCATTTGAAAGGACCAGACGCTAATTAAAAGCCATATCAAAAAAGCTTTAAAGGTGAGGAATTTGTGATATGATTTTAGGCGCTCTGGCATTTCCGAAGGCTATTTCAAACAAACGAACCTTTCAGCGATGTTAAATGTCTCCTTAACAAAAGCTTTTAGTTAAAGGAACAGTTCGCTCCAAAATTCCGATATCATTTATTCACCACTTTCTGTTTTTCTATTGTAAGGTTTTTCTACATGTATCAGGGACAGTCCTGGTCACCATTCATTTACAATGAGTGGAAAAGAGCAGCCTAGTCATTCTGCTGAATGTCTTTTTTTGTGTTTTCACAGACAAAAAAAAAAAAAACTTTATTCAGATTTGTAAAGGCATAAGGTGTGTTAAAGACAGAATTTTCAATTTTAGATGAACTATCCCTTTAACAAAAATGTGAGACGTTGAAAGGTTGTTACATCAAAGTTGCAAGTGCTTAACTGAACAATACTGGAAATGTAATGTTGGTTTATGCATTATAAGAATAAACATGAATTATGCAGAAAGTATAACAAATGACAGATCTTGCTGAGTACACAAACTATAATTACAGAAATATACATAACCCAATGTGTCTTTAAAAATTCATTTATAGTGTCAATATTTTTATGAAAAGCCAATTAATATTTGTAATATTCAATTTAATTTTAAGCATTATTTTTCATTTAAGATGACTTTCAGAATAACAAATCAGTGTCAGGAACATCTCCCCCCTGTTGTCTCTTTAAACGCATTTATGATCATATTAGAACAAAAATGTTACATAGTTATGGGCATATCAGATCAAATGTGTTATATACTGTTATATACTGTTATATACTGAAAATTATATACTGAAATCTAAGATTACTTTTTAAGATATTTTTCCAATATGATGAGGAGTCAGAGCTAGGAAAACTGAACCGATGTACATGTGAGCAGTTAGACTTGGTTTTTGAAGCTTAGCCACTGAACCACTGCTGTATTAGTTAATAAAAGCTGACATATATGAATAGCATTTCATCTGAGAAGCAATGGCTTCTCTTCGATGCCTCCACACTCTTCCTAATTAATATGACTCCCCTAATTATGAAATATGTTTCTGCGTCTAAGACTTCCACAGTTCTCTTTAAATAAATGAATAAAAGAACAAAAATGTAAGTGAATGAAATGGACTGCACTCACGAGCCAACTGACAGAGTATGTATTTTATGCCTGAATAACAGAAACAGGATTTATAAAGAAAAATAAATAAATAAATAAAATTCAGTGTAAAAAAAAAAAAGTGACAACACCAGCTGTGATTGCCAGACATTTAGTGTAAAACAAAACAAACAAAAAAAACACTGTCAATGTTTTAGGCAATATGGGATGTTGTCTTACCCTGTATATTTAGAAACATATATGTCATTAACTTATATAATGCTAATGTAACAAGGAACTTATGATCTACAAAAAAAAAAACTGCACTGCTCCTTTAATTGTACTGTAACAACCATAATAAAACATGACAATAAAATAGTGTTATAAACAGTAACTAAATAACATAAAACAACCCAAAACACCATAAAATGCAAAACTGGAAGAAAAAATAATAATAATAAAATGTTATGGATCACAGAAGGCCTTTTACTGTTTTTCATAACAAATTATGAAGGGGTGTGTGTTCTTTGTATTTACAAACAAACAAACAGACAGACAGACAGATAAATAAATAAATAAAGATTGTCACTGTAAATGATATACTAATTCATACCTTTTGTGTCCAAAATAAGTATATGTTATAATTATTATCATAATAAGAATAAGCTGTTGTTGTTATTATTATTATTATGAAGGGAAGGGGAGTGGTGTGTGGCCAAGTATGGTGACCCATACTCAGAATTTGTCCTCTGCATTTAACCCATCCAAGTGCATGCACAGTAGTGAACACACACCCAGAGCAGTGGGCAGCCAATGCTGCAGCGCCCGGGGAGCAGTTTGGGGGTTTCGGTGCCTTGCTCAAGGGTCTCACCTCAGTCGTGGTCCCTGCTGGACCTGAGACTCGAACCCACGACCTTCAGGTTATAAGTCCAACTCTCTATCCATTAGGCCACGGCTGCCCTATTATTACTATTATTATATTGTTGTTGTTGTTATAATATTATTATTTGAATGGCTTTGTCATGTAAGTAATATAATAATAATAATAATAATAATAATAATAATAATTTGTTATAACACTTACATTGCAAAGCCATTCAAATAATAATTATGTACAGTGTCATATCCTTTTAGCTTTAGTTAATGTAATATTATATTTTTGTTTAGTTTAATGCGTATTTTTATTTTTCACAAATATTAGTTTGAAATCAAGCAGCACATGGTGGACCCCTTACAGTACTGCTGTGGCCCCTGTTGAAGACCCCTGCTATATGATATAGTATTCATTTATATGGGAACTGCTGTTGGACAAAAGGTGAATAAAGACAAAAAAAAAAAAATGTAAGACACAAAAATGAAAGTTTACTTTGCACTCACAATCTACCCCTTTAGCTAAACACAGTGGCGGTTTCGCTGCTAGAGGTTTTTCTTGCACTTTCATCAAAGTCATGCTGTACAAATGGTTAGAGAGATGAGGTAAAATCTATCTTGAGTGGCCTTGTCGCCCAAATACCAGCAAATGAAAAATCCATTGAGAGTAGCAGGGCCAAAGCTGTGCCATGCACTTTCAGGGTATGAAAAGGCACAATTACATTCCACCTCCTGTCGGGCTATGGAAGTGGTATTTCATATTGGTGGCCTACACTGCAAACCCATAGTTATACTACCTGGCCCCCCTTGAGCTTCATGCAGTAGATGTTTTCAGAGTGTCATAGGTAGAGACAGCCAGGAATGGAATGTCATAAGTAACTTTGTTTGCATGGTTTTTAGGAAAGATGATACTGAATACAATGCAAAGAGAAAAACAATATTTTCAAGCTTAGTCACAAGTGATGTAGTCTCAGACTCAGATGACACACCCATGGGCCACCCATAGCGAGTTCATTGATGGACTGCAGTTCTCTGAAAACTGAGAAGTACTTTTGGATTTGGCAAGCTCTAATCTGATTGGCTGAGTTCACCTAACGTCTGGGATTAAGAGCACACATTGCTTTTTTTTTTTTTTTTTTTTAAGAAATCAAATCTAGTGTTATTTTACTATTATTCATATACTATTATAGTATTTAGTAATATTTTGAATTAGCTTTTATTTAATTTAATTTAATTACATTTGACTAATTTCATTGCTGTTGTAGTAATTTAATGAAATACCTTTATTTTCATTTCCGTTTTAGTAATTGTATTGCATCAATTTGAGCCTTTTATATTTTATTTTTATTTCTTTTAATTTTTAAAGTTGAAATTTTCAGCTAATATTTACATTTTATTTTGCATGATTTTCTTTCTTTTTTTTCTTTTTTTTTAGTTAACAATAATAACACTGATCAAATATATTAAACATTTAGTTTGAGGCACTTAGTTGCAAGTGAACTAATTAAAAGAAATCTAACATGAAGGTAAGTAAATTTCAATTTTTTGCATCAACTATCACTTTAAGCTGAAAAGATTCAAATAAAAACCATTAAACACTACCCACTTCAATTTGAATCATACTAAAGAGACTCAGAATAAAAATCTGACGTTTTAGTGTCAATATTTAACATCTGTGCATCACAGAAAGTGATGCACATCTGGCTATTCAGTGCTTTGGTCTTATTTCCTCTTGCATCTGTATAATTTCATTGATAAAACATGAAAGCAGGTCACTAGACCCTCTTTGTTCCTACATTCATTAGTCTTTAACATACTACGGGTTTTAACACTTATCATCTCGCACACTTGAGGCTGAAGTGGACACACTAGAAGTACACTACACAGGGCCTACACACGTACCACTTAATGTTCTTAAATCCAAGCCTGATATATACCAAGCGAGGACATAGACTAAAGAGTGATGACACCTCGACTCTTCCCCTTTCAAATCATTCTCAGCGTGGCTGTCAAGACCAGCCCTGGCCTCAGCTGCTTTGCCTTTCCATTGGATTTATTCATTATTTCATTCTAATGCACAAATTTAAAGTCATTATAGTATAAATACGAGGGGATAGGGATTGGGTTCCATTAGCATATGTTTCCCCTACATGAGTATTAGAGATATGATGCTTTGGCATGGAAAGGAGATCTGTCTCCTATTAGTAGCACAAGAGAATTGTATTACGCTTCTCTCAGCCTGAATCATCCTGGATTGCCCTGCTCTTCAATCCCTGTGCATTAAATGCCAAGTCTGGCACCTGTCAGATAAAACTGCCCTCAGCAACAGCCATTCTTTATTTGGGGCCTTGTTTTTTATATATTTGCACACGTCTATGAGCTATATTATTCATATAAATATGATTATAACACTATTCTCTTACCTCATGTTCTCAAATGAGCAATTACATTTTGACAGCCACCACATTAAAGCAAGCATTTCCTCTCGTGCGATATTTTTATTTTACATCAGTAGCTTTAAGCACAATAATAAGACATTTGAAACTGCTAAAAAGGTTTTGGCACCTGAGCCCAACATGTCCAAGCATAAACCATTCTCTGCCACAAAAAAAAACCACAAGTCATTTGCATTTAAAAGAATAGTTCACCCACAAAATGAAAATTGGCTGGAAATGTACTCACCCTCAGGGTACCAAGATTTAGATGAGTTTGTTTCTTCATGGGAATAGATTTGGAGAAATTTAGCATCACATGACTTGCTCACCAATGGATCATCTGCAGTGAATGGGTGCCGCCAGAATGAGAGTCTAAACAGTTGATAAAAACAAACAAACAAAAAAAAAAAAAAAACATGTGAAGTGAAAAGTTGTGTTTGTAAACAACCCTATAAAAATAATATATTTAAAATACTTTTATGTCAAACTAAGTATACTTCAAATCTCTTAACATATTTACTGACATATCACTCAAGAATTACTGATATATATATATATATATATATATATATATATATATATACTTGGAGTACTACTTTTGCACATTGCACATTTCTTAATATTAAGCCTAAAAATACTTGCAGTGTATTTTTATTAAGTATATAAATATGTAAATTTATTTGTAGTATACTTAGCATTTTAGTAGATTTATTTTTCACTATCCATAATATTGCTTTTTCCAGTGAAAAAAGTGGTTTTGTCTGAATCGGGAGAGAAATATGCACAGATCAAGCACTGTTTACAAGTGAAAACAGAGGATGGATATTTTCATTGTCAGAAGCGTTAATATTGATTATGGAGTCATAATTTGGCCAGAAGTGACGGTTTAAAGTCTAAATGCTTTGATGGATTTGTTTTTTTACAAACATGCAGCATTTCACTTCACAAGATGCTAATAGAGGCTGAAATAGAGATATGTGGATTACTTGTGGATTATTATGATGACTTAATCAGCTGTTTGAACTCTTATTCTGATGGCACCCATTCACTGCAGAAGATCCATTGGTGAGCAAATTATGTAATGCTACATTTCTCCAGATCTGTTCCGATGAAGAAACAAATCTACATCTACATCTTAGATGGCCTGAGGGTGAGTAAATTTTCATTTTTTGGGTGAACTATTCCCTATTTCAAAGATAATTTAAAGCTGCAGTCCGTAAGTTTTGCCTCTTTGTCGCCATCTCTGTTTGAAAACCTGCAATTGCAGCAGTGTGCGGAATTATCTTTGCGTGGGTTGTGCGCCGGCACGGCTCCAGCGCGGATGAATCTAATGTTTTGAGGAGTATATGTGTGACTGTCAGTCACCGCATGGTGTGGATATTTACTGTACTTCGCAATCACAGATTCTAGCATACGTCTTGGAATATATGACCCAAATAAGAATTTTCACCGTATATTTTCCTCTGAACAAGTAAGTATGCCAAGTTTGTTCTGACCAACTGAGGAAAAAAGCATTACAATAAATTGCGCTACCAATGATGATTTAATCTAAAGATGGGTTAGCTCATATCACATCAAACCATGCAAATTATTATTATTGTTATATTTAATTCTCAAATTATTAATGTAATCCGGGTCACGACAGCCTTTTTTTTTTTTTTTTTTTACGGGGCAGCCGTGGCCTTCACGGGGCAGCCGTGGCCTAATGGATAGAGAGTTGGACTTGTAACCCAAAGGTTGTGGGTTCGAGTCTCAGGTCCAGCAGGGACCATGACTGAGGTGAGACCCTTGAGCAAGGCACCAAAACCCCCAAACTGCTCCCCGGGCGCCGTGGCATTGGCTGCCCACTGCTCCGGGTGTGTGTTCACTACTGTGTGCATGCACTTGGATGGGTTAAATGCAGAGGACAAATTCCGAGTATGGGTCACCATACTTGGCCACACACCACTTCCCTTTCCCTTAACTACATCAGCATTGTGTGACTGTGTATTAGTGTGTAGATTTCAATTTCTGTATAGTCTAAAATCTAATTGTCATACCATTTGAATTTCATATTAAGAAATTATTTTAACTCAAAAAGCAAACTATGTTCCCTTCAAACTGGTTGTCTTTAAACTACAGATCTTGTGTAATCCCAGGCTATCTGTAATCAGTAGCACATTTAAAACTGGAATATAATTTCATTTCATTCACACGTGTTTCATAAACACATAATCCTTTCTGGATTACAATCCGCCATCAAAATGAAACATTTAATTATTCTAGCTGCTGTGAGAAAAGGCTAAACGATCCGCCAACTGCAGGATCCTCACATGCGATAGCCTAGTAGACGGGACAACTTCTTTATGTTTACAGACGTGACGTAATGACGCAGCAACATGCTCGAATTTCCTACGAAAACCTACCCGTACCACTCAAATTAAAAAACATTATAATAAGCTAACCATTAGTTTTGAACACTGACTGGTTATGTACTTGCTCAAATATTGATTTTGGATCATTTTTAACCAAAAAAAGTTACGGACTGCAGCTTTAATGTGGAACAACTCCATTTTTTGCTAAATCTTTAAATTTGTATCTTATTCAGTCCTCTATCCTGCCTGCCAAGTCCATTTGTAATCAATCAGAGCAGTGTGGTAATGAAAAGCGCTCTGTCCCACTCTCCCCTCATCCTCTCCTTTGACATGCCATCCGTACCTCAAACGGCCAAGATGTCACTGGCAATCGGAAGACCTTGCAGAAAGTCAAACCTAATGTTTCCTAACATGCCCGATGTGTGCCCAAGCCACTCAAACGTTCAATTGCATTCAACGAGACGCTACACTTGGGAGCGTATCTCATCCAAATGTGATTTGAGATGATTGAAAGCTTTTTGATTTGGAAGTGTATTCTCTTAAGCTAAGTGCTCCCTGAGACCATCAAGGAAATTCAATTGCTTCATTTAGAAAAGGATAAAAAAAATAGTGGTTTTCAGCCCAAAATCATATCAGATCTTAATGTCTCAAAAGAAACACATGGGATTGGATGGGCCGGCTGGACGCCTAATTTCATTGGGAAATGCAATTTCTTGATGGCATTTCCTTACTGTGCCGCACAGAGAAACATAAGATTGATCAAAACCTTAATGAGTCATTTTCAGAAGTGGACTCTGGCTTTCACGGCAGATAATGGAGCCATTGGGGTCCTTCCTCAGGACCCTAAGATAGCCAGATGCTTCAATGTGATTTGCAGGAGCCAGAGAGGGTTTTCAGAATTTGTGCTCCTGGAGATCTACTTTGCAGGTTGATTTTAACTTTCCCGGACTTTCACATTTACTGTTCCTCAATGATGGAATAAAATTTTCAGTTTTATTAGAGTTCCTCTCTACAACTCTTTCTGAAGATATGGTCACATTAGCAAAAGTTTGGCAGGAAAAAGGTCCATTGTCTATTGTCAATAATGTGGGGGTTATATGAGACGCAGAATTCATTCACAAGTGGTGAATCCAATCAACTTGAACCCATTACAAAATCTGCAAAATCATTTCAGCATAGATTCCTTGTCAAGGTGCACACACGAGGGAGGACACAGGAACACGCTGACAAGGACGTAACTCAAATAATAGTCTTTAATAGACATCAGGGCAAGACAAGGCAGGACAAGGCAAGGCAGACATCGACAGGAACACCGGGGAGTAACGAGTAGACCAGACAACACGAAACTGAATAGGCATGAACTAATATACACACGCTAATGAGACAGACCAACGTGATCTCATGATAATTCGTATGTATTTTACGTAAAATGTGGTTCTATAAAACGTACATTTACTTACGTTTTTACAGACACTAAAATGTACAATACTGACGTATATTCAGCATTAAAACGTACAAAACTGACATATTGACGACATCTAAAAAAAAATTATTCCTTATGAATTTTGAAATAGCGGCATTAATTTTTTTATTACATGTCTTTAGTTGTCATATCAATTACCTTGTTTTCAATTGCATCATTAAATTGTTTACTCGTTTACTTAATATGAAATAACATTTTTTGTTGTGTGATTTATGCTGCCAGCTCGTTTCCAATAATAGGCCTACATAATGTTAAACAAGACTTCACTTTAAACCTTAAAATAAATAACATTTGAAATCGTTTAACCTTTACTTGTCATGTAATGTTTACTTTGTTTGCCATGGGCCACAAAAAGCGTTTTCCCCGACATGCTGTGACTGACAATAGAACTACAAAAGACACCAAAACCGCAACATAATTACGAAATGAAACAACTTTATTCGTGCGCTGTAATCCAGATCTTCAGAATCCATACGACTGCGAGGAACAAACCCAAATCCAAGCCTTTATTCGGCGATGTTCATCTCCATCCCGAGCAGTGAGTCCAGCGACCATAAACAGAGGTCTTCGGCTGACTGACGCGCGTTACAAATTCAAATGTTGCCGCTTCATACGACAGGTTTTACGGCAGAAAAATCGGAACGATTATTGGTTTCCGCCTGCATTCGTCACAGATTGCGACAATGCCGTGTTTCTGGTGAGGTGTGTGTTTGAATGAGGCGACTGCGAGCACGCGTGCGCCTTCACTAGTTCACTGAGAGCGAGAGGATCAGAGGGGTATTCCAGAAAGCAGGTTATGTGACATACCCGGGTAAGTTTAAGGGTAAGTTAGTGGATAACCTCACTCAGCTTTCAGTTCCAAAATCAGAGGTAACTTTCAGAGTATGTAAACAGCCATAGTAACTTGCTCTCTGAAGATAACCTGCTCCGGAGTAGGTTATGTTCCAGGGTTAGTTCACTTCAGCGCTATCAGCGCATGCATGATCTACTGACGAACCTTCAGTGGGCGTGACGGATAGCGCACAACATTATATAAAATATTACATATTGTAATATAGCCTATTATATATATATATATATATATATATATATATAGATAGATAGATAGATAGATAGACATAGATATTAAGCGCTAATATAAGTAATAAATAAGGTTCTATTAAGATATTATTCTAATATGGCGGTTGTTATATTTATTTTATTGGCATATATAACAGTTATCTGAATAAATTATAAAACACTATGACAAGGTAATGTTTAATTTATTATATATATTTATTACATTTTATATTATCTCACACATGGATTGGAAATTTCTATAATGTTTTTCTATAATAAAAATACATATCTGATATGACATAATATATAATTAGCATCAAACAAAAAATATAAAGTCATATTCTCAAGGATTAAAGATTTAACGGGGGAAAAAAGGACTGAAACAATCCATCAATTAGGTGGCTATAGCACTAAGTATATAAACGACCACTGAACTAAAGAAGAAGAAAGAAACAGCATGGGCGCTTCTTAGTCCTGCTTCATAGTGACTGCCGATCTGCCGCTCTGTTGAGAATGTCTTGAGTCTAACCAGAACATACTCTGGGTTGAATGAACTTACTCCCAGACTTCATGGGAACCACATACCTCGGGTGTTAAAGGTTTGGGGTTAATCAACCGGGTTTGGCTGACGGTAAATTAACCGCAAGCTTGGAATACAATCTCAGGAAGATAATCTGGATAATATTTTCAGCAAATAACAACATAAATCTGCCTGCACCTCACACAAACTTGCTGTATTCCGCCAGAGAGACTGCGGCTGCAACGATCGTCATTTGGATTACTTTGTAGTGCTTTGACATTTTTTGCACAAATAAATGATTGTAATCGCATTTATCTGTCTGTCATGTTTTTCTTATACTGTACAGTAATAGCTTTTTTATGTTTAGATGTAGGAGTGGGACTAGCTTAATTATAAAAACATTTTTAATGCTATATTGTTACTAAAATGGTTGTTTTCCTGCATATTTTCGTCAGTTGCGTTTTTTATATCATTTTACATTCGCTATAAAATGGGTAGGTTCTAGGTTTGGGGTAGGTTAAGGGGACTAAAATCTAAATTGCTTATTAATAAAATGATAAAAATGCATATTCGCTATGTGGGTAGGTTTAGGTTTGGGGGTTGGTTAAGGGGTCTAAAATCTAAATTGCTTATTAATAAAATGATAAAAATGCATATTGGCTGTAAAATGGGTAGGTTTAGGTTTCGTGGTAGGTTAAGGGGTCTAAAAATCGAAATCGCTTATTGAAAAAATAATGCATTGATACGAATATCTTAATGATATAAAAGATACGTAAATATTTGTATGTTTTTTAGCTAAAAATACGTATCGATTTGTACGTTTTAAATGTTGAAATACGTCTAAATTGTACGTTTTAGCATCAATAAAAACGTACAAAAATGTACGTTTTGTGCTTGTAAATGTTACGTATTAATACCTACGTATAAACATGAGACTAGGCTGGACAGACACAGCTGGGGCCTGTTCCATAAAACAAGTTTACCAAATAAGCCAGGCTTATTTCAGTAATTCTGACTTATTTTCACTTGATTTGGTTTCTGAAAGCAAAATTACCATAGCTCAAGCTGAGTCACTGTGGCAACTTATGCTGGCAAACTAACCTGGTCAGGAGCAGGCTAACTGTCAGGCTAAGCTGAGCTCCTCTATCTCTGACCAATAGGAACGCATCGATATTACCACTGACTCTCTCACATACAATCAGTTGACTTTATCAGTCCAAATATAAAAGTATACAGAAAATACACCTTAAATAATCAAATAAATAAAATAATAGGCTACAACTAACTGTATTTAATGTATTGTGCCCAAAATGTAGGCTAATGACATTTTAACATAGTTGCTACTTGTGCATTCAGTTGATCAGCAGTCTCTAGCCATGCAGCCTTTCTCTCTGATTTTATGACAGCTGTACCTTTTATGGTTATTAGAACATTAAAACATTACAATCTAAAATGGCTCTTTAAAGCATTAAAGCATAAAAAACACTAAATCAAAAGTTAAAATCACTGAATTAAAAATTAAAATAAATAATAGAAATCTAGAGTACATTTTAACTGATAAGAGGAACACACATTTAACTCATTTGAGCTAGTATGGCTGTATTAGTCAGCTTACATTTGATTAACAGTTAATGCTATCATAAAAATACACTTATATGTAGGATTAAAATTCTATGTGTCACATTTAATGTCCAACAACAAATATTTTAGCAGAATGTATATTTTATTCAGAATTATTGCGCTATTATTCTATTCTGCTCCGTCTGTGTAGCGCGCATGCGCGCCGCAGCGCTCGTTCCCTCGCGTAAGCCTCGCCCACTCCTGACAGCAAAATGGATATATTTGCATGACTTTCTAACATTTACAGATGAAAAATATACCTGTGACGTGTCAGTTATGCACTGAGGAAAACACAATGTTTCAAATGCATTAAACAGCACAAATATTCGCTGTTTGCTATGGTGGATCGATTTGATCCATGATCGATATTAAGGGCTGCTTCAGAATAAGCGTGTACGTCACATTATCCTGACTCACTGAACCTGGATCGAATTAGTCAGATTGCGTTAACTTGAATTGTCGTTTATGAAACCGCTTTAGTCCCGATTGATTTGTTAGGTTATTTCAAGTCAGGTTTTGGACTTTAATCCTCGCTTTTCTTAGCGTCTTTTATGGAACAGGCCCCTGGACACACTAAACTAATAATCACTAGAAACAAGGACAGGAAACAAACCAAATAAGGACACAAGAGGCGGGAACACATGACACACACGACAGAGGACTGACATTCCTATTGACTGAATTTTGCCCACAAAAATGTGACCACACCTATATTGTACATAAAGCCTAAAACAGTGTTGTTTAATACCAGTGAACAGTTTTGTGCATCAATTACACTTTCTAAACCAATTAAATCAAGTTAAATAAAAATAATAAAGATTGTTTTGTTGTTCATAGTGTCTCATCTAAATCTTTTGTACTTTTCTGAGCAATTCTGAAACTTTGCATTGAGGCATTTCACATGTTTCTGTCTCCCTAGGATGAAACACTTTGTTGTAGTATTCTTCAGTTGTAACTTGCTTTGAATAATGGCATCTGCTAAATGAATAAATGTAAATCTCCAGGACAGGACTTAGCACTCCTTACTAGATACAATTTTACTCCTCTGTGGATTTGTCCAGATTGATAAATCAATGGGCAAGATGATTCACTATTTTGACTGTGATGTCCTCCTCGGTGCCTATAGGTGCTTAACCCCTAAATCAAAGGAATTCAGCATGTTAAGAGGTCAAAGGAGAAAGCTGGTGGGGGCTTGATAAAGACCCTCGATGTTGATTAAGTCACATTTGGTCTGATGTCAATCTCAATGAGTGTTGTAAAAAAACAAAACAATTGGTGCTCAAAAAACATTTAAAAAGGCAACCGTTTGAGTTAAAATAAATGAAAGTAAATGAACTTCAGTAAATGTACTGAGTGAACATAAAAGTAAAATTTGATTTAAGACTTGTTTTGATTTCAGCACCAATTAATTAATGAAACACCTTTTCACAGACCAACTTTTTTTTCTTCATCTTTATGAGGATGTTTTTTTGCCCTGTCCCCTAAATGCTAAGATATTGTTTTTAATCCTTTTATTCAGTATATTGTTAGATCTTAGTTGATGTATTAGTTGATTTAATGTAATAAAAAGTCATGAATTTGTGTCCACCTTGTCAAGATCATATTTCCCCCTTTTAAAGTAATGAACTACTCCACAAATCAAATTCTTTTAGAGTATTTCTTAATGTCACAATGACATCATCCTTTTAAGAAGTGAACTTGTCAAAAACAAGTTTCATATTTATATATACCATATTTATTATGTATGTTATCCATATATAATTATATCCTAATATATTATAAAAATGTATTATAATTATTCATTTAGCTAGAGATTACTACATTATATTAGTCTAATAGAATGTTTAAAATGTTTCATAAAATGACCCATTTACTTGATCTAAATCATTTTTTTACAGTGCACAAACATAGCTTGAGGATAAAAGTAATGCAGTATTGAGTAGTGAATGATGTGACAAAAAAAAAAAAAAACTTGTTTTGTGGAATCCCCACTCAATTACGTTAACTTTCATTGCAGCTAAATCTCACATTTGTTATAGCCGATGGTACTTTACAATAAAACAAAAAGACAGTACATATATGGCCTTAACAAATTTAAGAATATTAGACACACTCACACTCACACACACACTCTCGCTCGTGTGGCCTGATGCTTCAGAGGAACATGTTGAACTCTCTCTGTCATTCAGAGCTGGCCCTGTGGTGCACGTTTAATCTCTCAATCCATGTTGCCTGTTCCCTCTTACTTCATTACACTTCAGAGTACTCCTCACCCATTAATTTCCCCATGGACTCCTGCGCCTCACTACCAAACCTGGCAACCCGTGGCAGGAAGTGGATAAATGGAGAGACTCCCCTGCCCTTACAGCCAGAGGCGTTTAATAAAAATAGGGAAGTCTAACAAAAACTCAGTTGTGTGAGCACATAGGTGCTGTTCAGTATGCAAAGGCATTATGTATCACACATGAGATTGCTGCAAGGAAAAACCTCTTTCCTTTGAAATGCTTTCCAAAGTTATTCCCCCTGATTTATCAACCGAACGCTTTTACATGAATATATGTGATAAGTCTAGTGTTCTTCTCACCCGTGAGTACTATAAAGCTTGGTAAATATAAACATGGCCTTTCTCAAGGTACATCGCTGCGCCATATATAACGGCCCCTGTAGTATGTTTCACTGTGTTACATGCCTGCTTGCATAATGCTACGTCTCTGAGCTGAATAACAAACTGTGACCCACTCCAAGGAGGTGACCCTCGCAAATGGGAAAAATCACAATGCTCAGGCGTATTTATATGATTGCATTTTTCCATACCCAAGGTTATGAACAAGGGATAAAGTATGCTCGTATCATGCAACTAAGAAGCAGATAAAAGTTTGTATAACTGTGTCTACATAAATTCTCATGTTGGGCTTTGACAAGTAAATCAGCAGCATAAATTGCATCTTGAGATTTATGTCATATTATATGTTTCATATTACATTCTTGTATTGCACATAAAACCTAAACAGTGTTGTTTAATACCAGTGAACAGTTTTGTGCAACATTTACACATTTTAAACCAATTAAATTTAATAATAATAATAATAATAATAATAATTGTATTTTTATTATTATTTGTTCAATATTATTATTATGGTGTTTATTATTATTATTAATAATAATAATAATAATTATTATTATTATTATTATTATTATTATTATTATTTATGTTTAGTACCAGTGGACAGTTTTGTTCATTGTTTACATTTTATAAATTATGAAATTCAAAATAATAATAATAATAATTATTATTATTATTAATTTAATAATATTTCTTATTAAAATATATGTATTTTTACTATTGTAAAATGTATTCTGACTCTACATTTGCATGCTGTATAATAATTTTAAGTGTATTATGAAATGTATTTCTTCTCGCTCTCTCTAGCTAACTTCTCAATTCAATGTAATTTTTTCCCCTTCTTTGGTGGAGGGGATTCATTTAGATGAAGAATCCAGCCAATAATATGGGAAAAAAAAGGCTTTTAGATAATGATCCACTTAAAGCAGCCCTATTAACATAATTTGATGCATATTGCTGATTGTAATTTAATTTAATAGATAGGAAACCCAATTATGCATAGGCAAACTTTGGAGCAGAGTGAGTAAAATGTCATGGCGGTAAATTGACAAATTTATGATGATATTCGCCAGTAGCATTTCAAAAGCATAACAGCATCTCAACTATGGAATGACACAATGCAATGCTCTTATTATGAAATGAAAGCTTAGCACTTACATTATAGATACAGATAGATAGATAGATACTAGTTCAACTATAAAATATTTATTCCACAATTAAGCACTTTGGAAGTTGCTTTCATAATCCTATTGGCTCAAATATTGAAGGGGGAACTCATGTTTGAACGGTCACAACGCTTCTGCTCAGAGTCCTTCATGAAGCAGATGGACATAAGACGACGCAACATGATCTGTTCGCAACATCCCTCTACACCTCTCTTATTTCAACCACAACTATGAGAAACAACACTGCAGGCTAAGTCATAAAATCCATGCCATACCATGTGACAAATAATATCTAACTTTTATTAAGAAAAGGAAGCCAAGGCCTCTTGCCCTTTATTGATTTTCTACAGACTTCGGTGTGCACCCACAGCTAAGCAATCAAGCCACAGAGGAGAGCATCTCACAGAGTGGGACAGACACTATTAGACTGCCCTCCAACCATCAATATAAGGAGCAAGACTTCCACTCTGAGGTGAGCAGGTGTCAAGACCTAGACAAGACAAATTTGAGGATACATCTGTAACAAGTTTCCAGGGGGGTGGGAGGCGTGATCGCAGGAGCGAGTGTGGGAATATCACACTTTGCAAACGCTATAACACACATCTTATGTTAACAGACTCACCTCCCATACATTGCAAAGAATACTTTCAAATGTATTCCTCACGTCACAGAAAGTGTTTCTTCAACGATGGACACCTTTAGCCCCGTGAAATTCACTTAAAAGACACTTTTCACACAACAGTGTATTTTAGTTGCATTTGTTCACTCTTTTTATCATATAACAATTATAATTATTATTATTTTAATAGTTAAATAGTTTTTAAAAAATGTAACAAAATTATGAATGATCTGGAAATTAAAACCATAATTTCAAGTTATATTTACCAGGATTTTCTGGTCTTTTTGGTAACCAAGTACATTACTTTTTTGGGGGGGGGGGGGGGGGTGTATTAGTAATTTGTTGGTCTTGGTAAAGACAAGTGAATGATTCATAATCTGTGTAAAAGAAAGAAAGAAAGAAAGAAAGAAAGAAATCAGTATATTAATCCTTGTTTAGATTATTGTAATGCATCAAATGCAATATTTTTGTATAAACTTTTATATTTGACAATGGGACAGAAACTTATGCACAAAAAGCATTTCAAAAGCAGCAAAGAAATAAATAATGAAGGCAATTAAAATATCCTTATTTTACATGTACTATGAACTCTGAAAGTATGCCTGACAAAAATTTTTGCAACTTCACAAATTACAAAGTGACAGTAAAGACATTTATAATGTTACAAAATATTTCAATGTTACTTAGAATTTTGTATCCATAAAAGACTCCTGGGGGGGAAAAATGTATCAGGGTTTCCACAAAAATATTAATCAGCACAACTTATTTTTTTCTTGAGCAACAAATCAGCATATTAGAATGATGTCTGAAGGATCATGTGACACTGAGGACTGGAGTAATGGCTGCTGAAAATTCTATAACTGTATTATTATAATATAATAATAGAAAACAGCTATTAAAATAGAAACATATATTACTATTAATATTTTTTGTGTACAAATATGTCAAAAGTATTAAAAAAAACATTATTTAATATTATAAGATAATATTAAGATCACAAAAACAGAGATTGTACTGTGGGGGGAAAAGATTCTGATTCAGGATGACTAAAATGAAACAGACGTCTCAAAATGTTATATAGACAACATATTGCTGGCAAAGCCAGCAGTGTAATAAGAACTCTATTACTATGAGCTCCATGGCAGAGAGGAGAGAGAGAGCAGCTCTTCCACTGGCCAGGAGATGACAGCCTGAAAGATATATACCTCCACTCATCAATAAAGAGCCAGCACAGACAACTACTTACTCTCAGCCTAAGTAACTCGCAGAAAAGTTTAGATTCATAGGCCTGTACGTCATCAATCAGCTCAGAAACACTCAAACATACACACAGACTATTTTTCATTACTTCATTCATACAATTTGCGACTCACTCTTGTCATTTTCATGCTAAATCATAGGCCTACATTTACTTTTAATGCTGACATCAGTTTTAGTTATATTCTCAAGGCCAGGCTTATAAAACTAACATTGTTTAGTTTTGCTTTATATACGAATACCCTGATGTGCTCTGATTCACAGCACACATCACACATTGTTTCATTTGCTTGGAGTCAGTCATTAAATGAACAAAAGGCAGCTTTACTGTCAGCTGCTGATCCGTGGATTGAAATGGACAGCGCTGAACAGAAATCTGTTCATTAAACACGGACAGGCTGCCAACACTCTACCTGAGCCCTTCAATTAAAATAACACTTGGGTGTCTTAAATAAGTTCCTCATTGGGCTGAGAGGTCAAGAACATATATATCGCAACCTCATTACAAACCTCTTTGTGATGGATGATGTACATTTTTTGAGGAAATTTCTTTGTGGTGAGTGATAGTAATATGAGGGTCACAGTGTAAGAGCATTAAATCAATGACTGACTCCATCACTCTGACTGACTCTTCAGTAAAGCAAATGATGATTTTGTCTTACATTTAATCTAGATTAAAAGGAAGAGAGGTACAGTATAAATTCTCATTGTGAGATTTGCAAAAACAAGAAACTGTGTGTTCAGTGGTATAAGTTAATTACAAGGGAGCGAGTTAAAGACAGGGTAGGTTATTTCGGAGAGGCTAGCAATAGCTAGCTAGCTTTGAAAGCATAAGATGTGTTTTATGTGCTTATGTGTAACGCCTCCTTTAAAACACATGAATGCGCAGACCACAGACTAACCAACAACATGATGAGAGACGGCATTGGCGGAGGGTTGAATGCTGTCCTCATGTCTCATTCACTGATGAGAAAACATTGCAGTACAAAGTGAATAATATTACAATTATAACGCCTTCCATTCTTGCTCACGTCTGCGCGAACAGGGTGCAATATGTAGGCTAACATGCAGGTGGGACGGCCTATCGTAATCCTTTGACCAAAGAATATGATTGGACAAACATTTTATCGGCAGACAATATAAATACATAAATACATTTCTATCACTTAACTTAGTGATTGCTATCAGGATGTGAAGAGACTTTCTACCAGCATAACAAAAAATGTTTTTGAACCAAATCACCTACCCTGCCTTTAAATTAGGTGCATTGTTTAATAGCATTCTGTGGAAATTCTGTGGAAAATGGTTGAGCCCTACCTAAGGACAGTTTCATTACTATATTATGTATCCTGGATACATACAACTAATTAATACTGTCAGATATTTAATAATGTAAAATTTGAATTTTAAAAATATGGTAGACCAATAATAATCAAAATCAAAAAAAGCAAAGACATTCCCAATTGCATATCTTTTAAAACTAATCTGACCTGGTTAGTAACAAACTAAAATATACAATAGCTTGTTAAAATAAGCTACAACTTTCTAATCATCAAACGATCCTACAAAAAAATAAATAACACGTTTTCCAAAAATATATATCCAGAACAAACATTGCCAGCTGTGATAATAACAAGATATGTTTCTTAAGCACTAATCAGCATATTAGAATGATTTCTGAAGGATCATGTGACACTGAAGAAGTATGAAGAACATTTTAATAATCTAAATAACCATTTTCCACTACAAAAAAAGGTTAAAGCTTCTTCATGGAATCAAATATGCCAATTATTAAGAGCCTTTGTTTTCAAGAATGTGGAGCAATGGCTGCTGAAAAATTCAGCTTTGGCATCTCAAGAATAAATTATGTTTAAAAAAAAATGTTAATTATAATATTTCACAATATTCCTGTTTTTACAGTATTTTTGACCAAATAAATGCAGCCATGGTGAGCACTTTCAAAATCATTTGACCCCAAAGTTTAGGAATTTCGTGAATTAGGTATTAAAATGCACTCAAATCTGGAGGCGCCGTATCACTTAACTCGGCAATGTAAAGTCGCCTTTGCAGTGTTATTTTCTTTAATTACAGCTGGGCTCAGATTTAATTAATCTCCCAGCCGTGAAACCATGACGATGTTATTAAGTTAGCAGAGATCTGCATTCTGTGTTTGTCTAGCAGTAATGAGCTTGATGATGCCAACAAAATGGCCTCTCATCACATGCTGTGACGAAGACCCAGCACTACCACTGCAAACATCTCAAGGAAGAGAAAAAGAGTTGGGAGAGAGACCAACACTCCATCCAGACTGGAAGTTTCTGAATCAGAAACTTGCTTTCTCTGTCACATCCCAGAGGAAGTACAAGAGGATAAAGCCAACATGAGTCACCCTTACACCGGTCACTCCACGCAATCAAAGCTCCCATTACAGTGTGTGCCAAAGTAGCTAAATGAATCTTCTCCTTTCACTAATAGCATCAATAAACACCAGTGTCCTTTCCATCCAGGCTGAATAAGACGCCAGAGAATTCGGATTCAGGATTCAGCCTCCCCCTCATTTTAATAATATTACCAGCAACCCAAAATTTTTTAATGCATTCATGAGCATGGAGGTGATATTTGGAGCTGGATTGACCACGCATGTCCTAATACAAGGAATTGAGACTCTCCGGATGAGGAAAACATTGCCTGGTAGGAGATAATTAGCTCTCATGGCTTGACAAATGGGCTGATACCTATGTGCATACATGGCTAAGATGGCCGTATATGGTGTCTTCATTAATAGGCTTGGTGTGGCGTCTCCCTTTGTAATATATATAAATATTTATCGGTCCACCTCCTGAGTGGAGACAAGCTATCATACCCGACAGAACACACATATACTAATTACACCCCAAGCAGAAAGGAAAAGCGGAGCATAGGTTTCATGCGAGCAGGAGGGGAAACTGGGGCACCTGAAGGGAAATCTAAAGAGAAATGTTATTTATGTGTATTTTCCTTTCATTTCTAGAGCAGTGAGGTTTGCCTTTTGTACATACTGTACACAACCGAGGAAAGGACAACATTTATCTTTGCATGTGTGTCAATAAGTCATGCTTTGAGAGTGCCAGTAAGGCCTACACAGTGTAATTTGTAAAATATGACCAGAACCATGCTATTGAAATATTGCTAACGGATAGGGGAAAAAACACAAAACAGGATCATGTTTTTTTCTTTATTTTATTGATTTTTTAATATAATTTTCATAATTAATATTATTCACATTTTAGTATTGTCAGTGCCATTTACTTGAACATTTTTTCACTTGCTAATTTTTGTTACGTTACAATACTGGTTCAATACTGGTTCTATTCAACATTATTGTTATTAATTTGATTTTGTATTTATTCTATTATCTATATAGTCATATTGTCAATTTTATTATCATTAATTTTCTATATTATTATTATTATTATTATTATTCACTTACATTCTAGGGTTACAATACCAGTTTTGTACACACTAGGTACCAACTGTGGACAACAGACCCGTGTTTTGGATTCATTTTTACCAAATGTTAACTTTATGTTAACATTTAATTCAAAATGATTGTCTAATAATGTCAACACATTCACGTCCATGGAAATTAGCAACTTTCTCCAGAGATAAAGAGTGTTTGATGATAAGCATCCTCAGATGGTGCAAATAAACAAAGTAACATCAGTCTGACTGCAAGTCAAAGCAAGATGTCTCTGTGAGTGTCTCTAAGTGATATAGATTTATACGTGATGCAAGGGTAGTACGATCGGCTATTGGCAGTGGATTGGAGATAGATTATTTAGATGGTTTAAAATAATGCGGTTTATGAAGGATTCTTTTGCTAAAGCTGTATAATCACTCTCTGTTGGCACTGCATGTGTGTGCACCATCAGAACTGTAGAGCTCATTAGGAGGACTACAAAGCGTAAATATTATAATATTTACAGTAATCCCGTTGTAACTGGGAGTAAGTCTCTTTAGTATGCTTGGTGGATGATTGTTGGCACTGCTTTATAATCATGCTGCTTTGGAGTAAAGTCCACTTAGGTTAGATCTTTTAATGTGATGCTATAATGCTTTATTTTTATAGTAATGCTTTATCAGAATTCATATGCACATTATTTCCAGATCTCTTAATCTACTCTAAAATATATTAAATGCAATTTCTATACATACTGTGAGTTTAATACACATATTTTATGATGGCCATATTTTTTATTTATTTATTTTTTAAGACAAAAAGCCTAATTAAAAGCCTGAAATTCTTGTATTGCTTAATAATATCTGAACTTTTCCGTGATGTGGTGCATCCAACAAGTAAAACATTGAAAGTTCAGTAACACTTAAAAAAAAAAGTTCTGTAAAATGTCATGTAGTGTGATGATTCTCAATAATGATATTTATGAATTAATAATTTATTGACTAGATATAATAAAATTGGGATTAGGATTATATGTATATATATATGTATATATATATATATATATTTTTTTTTTTTTTTTTTTGCAAAATGTGTATACTCAGTTGTATTCAGGGTGTAAGGATTTTTTTCTATGTACATTATATTTGATGATCATACCACATTATATTTTTAATTTGAAATTATTTGAGATTATTTGAAATTTCTGAAATTATAAAAATTTGAATTTTTCTATTTTTTCAAAACCACATGAAGTTTCTAAACCACATTCCAGGCTTTTAGATTTCTGAAAGATTTTTCCTTTTCTTTATCTTTTTTTTTTTTTTTTTTTTGTCATTGAACAATTTGTGTTGAAAATAAATAAATTAATAAATAAATACTACAATTAAATTGTCTGATTTACAGTGATGTTTTGTTTAAAAATCAATCAAAAAACATGCAAGGCTTAAAACAGTACACCCATTAAATCAAGGAGGTTGAGTTTGAGGGTTATGCCTTCACAATTAAAGCTTTCTTCTGTGGAGAAACATCCAGCCAAAGATCAAATTAAAGCTGTTTAAAGGAATAAAAGTAGATCATGCTTAAATTGCTTTCAATTATCTTTGATCACCCACAAATGAAAGGCAAGAAAAATTACCTTGAATTCATTACCTTAGCTTTTCCATTAATTACTCACACTCTTTAAACTCAGAACTCATTAAAAGGAGAATATGTGTGTGTATGCATGTGTGTGAGAGAGAGAGAGAGAGAGAGAGAGAAAGAGAGACTCTGTTAGCCTAAATGAATTTAGATATTTGAAATTACATTTCTGGTCATAATCTCATATATTGAAAAGATACATTACCAGAACACAGCAAAGTCCAATCCATCAGCTCTGATGTGTGTTATTAATTGCCGGAGACGATGAGATGCTGCTAAACCTGCTTCTTTCTCCACATCACTTCCCCTCATTTATTTTGCAGTGTGTAATTCTATTTATAAATGAACATCTTATTAAAAGAAGACAAGAAAAATTAGCCACTGTTCCCTGGATTGGTCACAAAGAAACAAAATGAGCCGTCTAACCCATAGTGACATTTACAAATTACCTGTTAATTTCAACTGAGGTGAGGGATGACAGCACTGAGCTGCTGTGACAGAACAGGAACTCAAGGAGTGACAATCAGGTCTGTCGTGTCCAAGAATCCCAGCCGTCTTCGTTAAACACGCCCATGCTCAACTCCCATTTTGCCTCGCAACCTGCAGACTACTGTCTTTCGGTCCTCTCGTGGAGACAGGACTGCATTGTTTTCTAGAAGAAGCCTGGCAATCAAAATTCAGCAGGCCTTGGCGTTGGCTGCTTGTGGCTACGCATGTGTGACAACGTGTGAGTGTTTATATTCTATGACAGAGCCAAGTTCTGGCTTTGGCGTGCATTCTCACATCCAGTCCTCCGGCCCGCTCCAACTCTGCTTAGAGTAGCGCTGAGGTGAAATGATGAATAGTTACAATCAGTCTTGTTTTAGCAGCTGGAGCTCCAGAGGATAGCAGAGAGAGCGTTCGATGGTGGTTTCGCCCAAATCCAAGGTGAGGTTGTCGACTTAATGCAGTGTCACCTTGCCTCTTCCTGTCTCCATTGATGAATAGCCCCCCTGCCCCATGGGCAGCCGGTGGGCAGCTTTACACAAACCTATTTGAAATTAAGCATTTAAAAAGAAACTGCATACTTAGAGACAAAACACACAGTATCCCGGCATCCCCCTCCCATTCTCTTCTCTCCTCATCCTGAAACACACACGTTAGGGAATAGGAAAAGCATGCCAGCCAGGTGATATTTGAATTGAATGCTTCCGTAATGGATGCCATCTTCCACTGACCTCCATTTAGCTGGAGGAGCTGTACCAGCAATGCTTTTTTGTTCAGGTCACATGCAAGGAGAGGACATCACGTCACAGCATTTGCAAGTTTACACTACTGAGTAGAACATGAGGATTTGGGACAGGGGGAAGCAGACATGAAAGTATGGGAACATATGATGAGGAGTTTAAATTATGCTGTCAATCAATTAGAGCAGTGGTTCTCATTTCAAGGCCCTCAAAATAAACAAAGTGTTTAAAATGATTTTTTGATTCAGACTTCAAATTTTAATTCATTTTAATTTGGAATGACAGAAAGTGGACTTTACTGATTTACAGGTCTGAGGAGTAGTTAATGGCATCCTAAGAAAAGAACTGGTTCCACATGTCATTCCAAAACCCGTAAGACCTTTGTTCATCTTCGGAACACAATTTAAGTTATTTTTGATGAAATCCGAGAGCTTTCTGACCCTCCATAGACAGCAATGCAACTGTGCTGTGGCTTGTTTACAAGCACTTAAAAAAGTCTTTGTGAACATGTTTTGACATAGAGGATAGCCTGCAATCTTTTACCCAGCCTTACTGTATTTGAACCAGAATATACAGACGATGAACTAAGAGTTAGAGACATTTAACAATGTCCTTACTACCTTTATGGGCCTTGAACATGTCAGTTGCATTGCTGTCTATGCAGGGTCAGAAAGCTTTCGGATTTCATCAAAAATATCTTAATTTGTGTTCCGAAGATGAAGGAAAGATCTTACAGGTTTGGAATGACATGAGAGTGAGTAATTAATGACAGAATTTTCTGTTTTGGATGAATTTTGGGTAAACTATCCCTTTAAGATTAAGTATAAAAGTATATATATTTTTATAGGTGATATTTTCAACAAAGCTCTCTGTTTCTGTAAGGAGTGTACAACCTTAATATTTTATAAACATTTTGACAATGTTTTGTCAAGCTATCATTCAAAGTTTGTCTCAAACAACCTTCCATTTTCAGTTAAACTTGTACTAAACATTGCAGTTACGAAGTTATAAATTTCAGTTTATTTTATTATTTGCTACCTCAATTCAAATTCAGGAGTTGAACTGGAATTTAAAATCAATGAATCATCAATGAATCATGAATTTATCAATTCAACTCTGAATGGCACAACGCTGCTGCACAATACAAGTCTTCATTATGGTTCACACAGCACCCAATATCTACAGTCCAGTTCAGTCAAGTTTAAGTTATTTTATTTTTTAAGTGCCTTTTAAGTGTTTTATTTGTTACATACAGCATATTTGAAGTGTTTTAAATTATTTTAATAAAGTTGAGTTTGTTTTAAATTATAATCATATATGACTATTTTAAATTTTATTAGAACTAGTAAAGTCATGTAATTATTAAGTCATTTTCAGCCCACGTGGAAGTTTGCTCAGGCACCGTGGTGGGCCCCACCACTGAAAACCACTGAATTAGAGCGATTCCCTTCAATGACCAAACATGAAAGAATATGATAAATTGGGCTATGAGATGGTCTTGTCATCATGGCTGGTTTCACTGGTTTTGGGTCTCCGTGATATTTATTGCCATGTGACTTGTTTAGAGGATCGTGCAGTCAGGCGGGCTCTGAGAGAGAAGAGGGAGGCCTGGCCCGGTCATTAAGAGCTTTGTGCTATGTTGGCTCTGAAGGTCACCCTGCTCTCTAATGATGTGTCCTTGGTGCCAGTGCATGGATGGGACGCCGTTGGGTCAGCAACTCCTCTGCAATCTAACCACTCATGTCTGCGGTGCCCTGTTTCCACAGCTCCACGCTGACCTCCTTCCACAGCACTGGTCTCAGGCTCTTCTCCCAAACGCCACTCGTCGGGGGGAAACTAATGAGAGAGAGGCTGGAGCACGGGCCCTAATGGGCCTCAGTGTTCTAGCTTCAGGCAGGGCAACTGAAAATGAGCATTTAACCACAGCCAGAGTAATTGAAAAAATGACAAGCCGTACAAACACAGCACAGTGCAGCACCACACAATCACGCACTTGTACAGTGCTAGCTGCAAATTATTCTGATTATTGCCATCTCCTGATTGCCGTCGATCCTCTCTTTCAATCCCTTTCTTTCATCTCCTTCTATTGCAGGGGATAAAAACGAAGAGGGCCCGTTAGATAGGGATGCAGATTCGAATCAAGCAAATTGAATCAGACTTTGGTGCACAGGGAGCTTAGAGAGAGCATTTAGATTGTGGTAAATGCCTCAAAGTGACACGTGCTACAGAAATCATGGAAAAAGCACCAAACCTGACCAGTGCTGTCTCTTCCACCAGGTACTCCTAGAGCTATTCGTTCCCCGATCCTGTTTTCATCTGCCTTTCATCTTCACTCTGTACAGTATATCAAAGTGGACTGAGCTGTTGTGCTGTTTTCCACAGGTTTAACTTTGCTCACAGCTCCACCTGCTTGTCGTTTATTGATACTGACTCAATCCGAGCCCAAGCAAATGTGTTCTCTGAAGTTATTAGGGCAGACAGGATGGATCAGAAATGCTGGCCTTGAATAAATCAACCGAACTTCAGGATATTCCACAAAGTGCAGCCAACAAAACAAATAGTCAGCTGACCTCAAATCCCAATTATTACTTTGAACGGGAAACCACTCTCTGTGTTGTTTTACTTGATGCCAGAGCTAATATTATCCCAACATCAGTGTAAGAGATTCATACGGTTATTAAAATCATCATCATCTGATTGGATGAGCCACTTCTGAAATGCCTAATGAGGTTGTGATCATTTCATGTTCAGGCTGAAGGATAATGGACGCATAACTCTAATAAAACGTAATCTCTTGAGTGCTAAGGGCACCGGCTCAAATCCCCGCACACAAGGGAAAACAATAATGCTCATGATACCAAAATGAAATTGACATGACCCTGCTTGACCCCAAAATTAACAATCCTTGGACACCAGCCTGCCCTTCAAGCTCATGGCTTCATCTCTCAAATGAGTTCTTTCCTGACAAAAGTATCAAACCCAGGGATGAAACTTCTCATGCCCATTTAGAATCTAATGCTGGTCATTTGCAAGAACACAATCCTGCTTCTCATTCCACCTCTGGGTTCTGTAATTGAGAGGACTTAGTTCCACTTGATGATGTGGGTCTGAGACCCAATTTTTAATCACAAAAATGACTTTCCAAAGCCATCAATGGCTTCCCGAAAAAGGCTGTTTATGCAAAAGAAGAAAAATAATTACCTCAGCAGTTAATGTGGGACCCTCATTTCACACCTAGCTGCAAATCCCACCTTTCAACAGTCGACTTTTTTCCCCTCCTCTCGCCGGTTCAAAACAAAGAGCCCTTGTTCTGCTGCCAGACAGAAAACTGAGTTCTGTAAGCAGCTCTGTGGTGAAACAGGTGTAGTTTGGCTCTCTTTCTGTTCACACTCATTGCATATGTGCCTTCATTAGCAGGATGGGAAGAACCCCGGCATGCTGACTGGGCCGTCTAATTTGAGCGTCCGAAACGGAATACTTTAAATTATAATTTCGTCGGAGCGTGAGAGGGCGTCTGCGGCTCTCTTAATTTGAAGCAGTCTGCGGATGCGAATTTGAATTAATAATCCAGAAAATTGATACTACCTCTCACTGCACGGGTTTTAGTATTGACTTTCTCTTCCTCTGCCCTCTGCCTTCTGCTTCCCTCTCTCTCTCTCTCTCTCTCTCTCGCTCTCCTCTCGGCCTCTGCGGGGTCTTCATTACCACAAGATATAGACATAGCTCTGTTAAGCCCGCCGAGGCTGGGTGCTCTAATGAGGGGTAGACTCATCACGCCGGGCACCAGTTCACTGCTCTCAGGCAAACTTACTGCCACCAAAATTCTTTTAATATTCTGAAGAATGTAGAGTACTACAGTTGCCAGGGAAACCAGAGGTCACATGGTCACAAAGGTCCGGGGCTTCCAGTTGAGTAGCCAGAATGCCTCTGATGATGATTTATTCAAACTTAGTTCAAAATCTGCAATCCCCTACTCCCCTCCACCCCTCTCTCCTCCCATTCCCACTTCATTGCCTTAATGTAGCCAGACCCTCATTCATAACTGTCAAGAACCTATCCATCTGGACCGTGGCTTATTTAGTCCAAGAATTATACATAAAATGCATTTTCCACAGTAGAAGGGAGTAAGCGGGAGAGAAAAGGCGGCAATTTAACTTTTTTTGACTCGCAAATAATGATTCCCGGGGAAAGAAGGGTGATAATCTGTAGGTGATCCACCCCTACTCGGGTTTTCTGCAGATCTCAGGCAATGCCGAGCCGGCTGCGGAGGCCTGACCCCGTGTTTGAGCCTCGACCTCTGAGCTGAGAGCACAGGGTGATGGGACAATAGAGGCAGAGGAACAGAGCCAGAGCCATGCAGTATTAATAAAGTGTTGAAACACACAGTGTGTGGAGCCAATCATCCCCTGTAGATCTCAGTGCTGCTAATAACTTATATATGAAGATCAGGAGTTTGAATGTAGTTCACTGGAAAAATAAAATTCTGCCATTTTTTTCTTTGGTACATAGTGGCAGATAGTAGATAGTTTTGAAGAATCTTTAAACAACTTTCAGAGTACTGATGACATCTGTCAATCTCCTAAAAGGACATAAAATACCATAAAATCACCATAAATATTCATGCCTATAAAATCATAAAATCAAAAAGTTGTCCGTAAGGCTTGGACAAGTCTTCTGAAGCTATTTGAAATTGGTGCATCGGCATCATTGATACCATGTAACAATGGTTCTTGTGTATGGTTCAGTCCAGTGTGACATTGCTTTTTACAATTATGGATGAAATTATGGAATAGCAATGCTGTAGACCAGCTCAGACGACCAAGACAAGTTCAATTCAAGACAGTGTCCACATGCTCCAGAGTCCATGACAAACATCATGAAAATATAGTCTTAGACTCTAACTCGAGTCTAAGACCATAATTTTCATGGTCTTATTCTTGGTCCTTGAGTCTTGACTAGACTCAAGCCACTTCTGGTCTCAATCTTGACTCGAACTCATCCTGAACTCATGGTTTAGGTCTTGACTTGGACTTGTTGAGCTGGTTTCTACAACACTGTTGTATAGACAGAAGCTTTGGCGGAGGGAATTTTTAGTGTATAACAATGTTAATCTTTTCTTTTCACAAACCTATCATAAAGCTTCACAAGACTTAAAAAACAGGATATGTCATGAAGGTTGGTAAATAATGCCATCATTTTAATTATTCTTTTCGTTTTCATTTTTAATTTCAACTTTAATTTTAATTCAGAGAGATAATAAACAATCATTTACCAAGATAACTACACATAATCTTGTGGTCCATATTAGATGGAGAGATTAGGACAACATGAATTTGCAGTCCACATACTTGCAGAAATGCGTTGAGGGTCAAAAAGGGGAAAAGAGAGGAAAGCTTCAGTTTTCATTTTCAGTATCTTATTCATCCAATATGCGGTTATCTATCAATGTGTGCAATAGTTGACATCATGATCATGAGAGTGTTTTATAGATGAGAGCATGTGGTTGGTCTGGTGGGTGTTTGGGGGTGGGGGCGGGGGGGTTGATACTCCTGGTGGGTAAAATGAGAGCATCTGCCCCTCTGTGGGAGGCTGTCCCAGGGAAAGAGGATGGCTTTGAGCTGAGACAGCGGAAGAGAGAGCCAGGGTAACTGTCCTGTGGAGCAGCCATAATGCCAGGCAAAGTGGTGTTAATGCACACAAACACACACACACACACACACACATACACACTATATGGACTTGGTATTGGGACACACCTCATGATCATTGAATTCAGGTGTTTCAGTTCAACCAATTTCCACAGGTGTATAAAATGAAGCACCTAACCATGCTGTCTGCATTTACAAACATTTGTGAAAAAAGGGTCATTATGCAGAGTACAGTGAATTCAAGCATGTCACCATGGCAGAATTCCACCTTTGCTGTAAGTCAGTTCATGAAATTTCATCCCTGCTAGATACGGTCAACTGTAAGTACATTTAGAGTACATACAGACAGACAATCATCACTGATTCTTATCAACCCCATAAAATAACTTAAGGTCAGGTAATTGCCAATATGTTTTGGGTAGGAAACAAGGAAAGGCTTTTTTCCCCCAATAAGCATAAGTAATACCACAGCTATAAAACATGTTTTGCTATAGTACATGGGCCTTGTCTCAAACACTGCCACGCTTTGGTGACATAATATCATATAGACCGTCAGGAAGTAGTCTGTATCAGTGCAGGTTACCCAAATGGATGCTTCAAGGGCACATAGTGACCATAAATGGGGTCTGAGCACCTGTCAGAATCATATAACAACAAATGGGGCACCCTGCAATCTTACAAATTTTACAGGCACATTGAAGCAATGCTTATGGCAAGTCACCATGACCACAGGTTCTCATAAAGTGTGCTGGTTGGAAAAGGACCTAGCTAGCCTGTTGCTGATTGTATTACAGACAGGAACATGAGTCAGGGACATTCTCAAAAACTGTTGATTTTCTAAATTACAAAATGTTGAAGTTTTGAATTCATTTCAGTTAATTTTTCTTCCATAAAATCTGTGAAGTGTTATTCATCATTATCATTATAACTCATCACAAAGGACAACTTCACATTTGTTTATTATTTATTATTATAACTTATTATTTTCTATTTTTTCCTGGATTAAGGAAGGATTGTAACACAAGAGGTGATATCCCCAGTGATAATTATGGAAGAAAATTCTGTAAATATCATCTCAAAATACTTCTGACAATACCATCAGATTGTAATAAATGAATTAGAATAGAAAATAATGTTTTTTTGTTTGTTTGTTTTTTTTTTTAAATCTTTCACACAAACATTAAACACCAATGGCATATTTAAATGAGCCAGATGGGGGTAAAAAGTAAATTAATCATTTTTTGAAAACTGTGGGAAGAGCACCATCTGCACATTTGCACAGCTTCTTATTACTCTGAACTTTGACATTGCAAGTATTTTTTCCTGAGTTTCTACTGATAACACACTGTAAAAAATAGTATGACCAGTAAGTCATGGTAACGGCATTTAAGTTATACAAATTCAACTAAATGCAACTAAATGTTTTAAGTCAGTTTAGTATCATCTATGTTGAATGGCTTATACAGACAATTTTATTATACTTAAAAATTTAAGGCAGCAACACTCTTTCCTGGCATTCTTCCGTGTTCACACAGGGTCCGCAGCTCGGCTTTGTCTCCTCCATTTAGCTCGGTTTGTGACGTCCTCTGGAGCTAGGCCCACTGCTCTCATGTCCTCTGTGACGGAGTCCATCCACTGGTTCTTGGGTCTTCCTAGAGGCCGGCAGCGTCCAGGGTTGAGACAGAGTGCTGTTCTGGGCTTGGAATTGGCGGGTGCGGGAACTCATTGCAGATGCCAGAGAAATACTCTGACCATCGATGAAGGATGGATGACGGGTCTCGAAGGATTTGGTTATCAGCTTCCTTGACTAACATGACATGGCCGATGTCTTGAGTGGAGCGGTGGCGAGACTTGGCAAGGCGGTATGTTATTTGCCCCTCCTGGCATGTCCAGTTGGTCATATAAGTCCTGGTGATGGCGACTCTTCGTAGCAGCCACTGCCCGTTTCGCTGCCGACTTCAGCAACCGGTATCGTTCCCAGTCGATATTGAGCTGCATGGTCCTCCAGGTCTTGTACGCTGACTTCTTCTCTCTAATCGCCTTTTGCACTTCTTCATTCCACCACCAAGTTTGCTTGTTGATATATTTTCGGCCTGGCTTGGTCTTCCCCAATGTTCTTGCACCCGCTTGATGATCTGGGCCACGGCCCTCATTCCACATGGCTTCCAAGGGTTGTTCAGGGTTCACTGCGAACTCGCCAGCACAGCTGCCAGGTCTCTCTGCTCCTTCATTTTCCACCACTTAATTCGCTCAGGTCCGGTCACTGGCTTCCTTGTCTGACACAGTGTGTCGAGTCTTATGTCCATTACCAGGAGACGGTGTTGGGGCGCAATGCTATCATACGGGATCACTTTGGTGTTGCTCACCAGCTTCAGGTCTCACTGCCGGATCATCCAGTAGTCGATCTGGGTGGCATGGCTGGTGTAGGTGGCCAAGTGAGTGTCCCTCTTCTTGAAGTAAGTGTTGGTCACGGCCAGGTCGTGGGTATCTGTGCAATCGAGTATGCGGCTTCCATCATCATTCCGCACACCGAGCCCATGTCCTCCATGGCAGCACGTGTGCCCATCATTGTCCTATCCAACGTGACCTTTCAGATCTCCTCCCAGGATGATGTGCTCGTCCGGGACGATTGTCCATAGCTGCGTGTCCAGGCTGTCCCAAAAGTCATCCTTCTCATCATCAGGGCACCCGGTCTGAGGTGCATAGCAGGAGATGATGTGGGCCGTAGTTGACTCAGATTCAGTTTTGTTGGGAGGACTTCGGTCACTTTGTTTTGGAAGCGCCAACTGATAATGACTGCTATTCCATTCCGGGTCGAGCTGGTGCAATGGTAAATGACCTTGTATCCTTCTCTAATTTCCTTCGCCTTCGATCCTTTCCACTTTGTTTCCTGTACGCATACAACGTCGACACGCCGGGTCTTGAGGGAGTCGGCCAACTCGCGATAATGGCTGGTGAGCGTTCTAGTGTTGATCGTGGCAAGTCGTAGCGGAACTAGCTTCTTTGGCCTAATCCGTCCTTGAGTAGGTAGCCCTGGCATATTTCTCATGTCACTCTGGCAAGGGCGGCGTGCGTCACCTCTGGGGGACGCCCTAGCTTAACGAGCCAAATTTTGAGACAGTTCCATGGATGCGACGAAGAGATACCCCAGCCGGCATGTCGCTTCGCCTGTCGATGGGGACGCCCACCATTAGCCAAGGTCCATCAGGGCCTTGTTACCAGCCGATACCACAAGGATGTGGTGGGAGGGTTTGATCAGCCTTTGAGTTTCTGCCTCCCTTTTAAGTCAGTTTAGTATCATCTAAGTTGGAATGGCTTATACAGCCAATTTGATTATTTCCATTTACATTTACATTTACATTTAGTCATTTAGCAGACGCTTTTATCCAAAGCGTTTATATTGTTTGTTTGTTTTTTTAAATAAAAAGAAGACCGATAGATAAAATAGAATTAGAATAGAGAGTGCTAGAGTTAGAGGGTCAAATAAAGATGGAAGAGATGTGTTTTTAACCGTTTCTTGAAGATGGCTAAGGATTCAACTGCTCGGATTGAGTTGGGCAGGTCATTCCACCAGGTGGGAACAGTTAATGAAAAAGTCAGTGAAAGTGATTTTGTGCCTCTTTGGGATGGCACAATAATGCGTCGTTCACTTGCAGAGCACAAGCTTCTAGAGGGCACATAGGTCTGAAGAACTGAATTTAGGTAAAGGGATGCAGAGCCAGAGATGGTTTTGTAGGCAAACATTAATGCCTTGAATTTTATGCGAGCAGCTATTGGTAGCCAGTGCAAATTGATGAATAGAGATGTGACGTGTGTTCTTTTCGGCTCATTAAAGATTAATCTTGCAGCGGCATTTTGGATTAATTGAGGTTTGATGGAATTGGCTGGAAGACCTGTCAAGAGAGCATTGCAATAGTCAAGTCTGGACAGAACAAGAGCTTGAACAAGGAGTTGTGTTACATGTTCTGAAAGAAAGGGCCTGATCTTCATAATATTATATAAAGCAAATCTGCAGGATCGGGTAGTTTTAGTAATGTGGTCTGAGAAATTCAGCTTATCATCAATCATAACTCCAAGGTTTCTGGCTGTTTTTGAAGGGGTTATGGTTGATGAGCCTAACTGGAAAGTGAAATTGTGATGAAGTGATGGGTTTGTTGAAACTACACTGAACAAAATTATAAACGCAACACTTTTTTTTGTTTGTTTTTGTTTTTGCCCCCATTTTTCATGAGCTGAACTCAAAGATCTAAGACGTTTTCTATGTACACAAAAGGCCTATTCCTCTCAAATATTGCTCACAAATCTGTCTAAATCTGTGTTAGTGAGCACTTCTCCTTTGCCGAGATAATCCATCCACCTCACAGGTGTGGTATATCAAGATGCTGATTATACAGCATGATTATTGCACAGGTGTGCCTTAGGCTTTCCACAATAACACGTCTGATGCATATGGTACACTTTTCTGGAAACATTTCAGGAATGTCGAAGTCATCATCTGACTGGTTGAATTAAACCAGATTTCCGGGAGACACGAGTGTCACATTTATTTTTGGTCCGCCAGGAAACAAAGATGCCGTGGCGCCAAACCCCCTCATGAAAGAAGAAAGCCGTCGTGTTTACAAATGTGACGACGAACGCTTATCAGGGTCAACTAAATGCTGGATTTTCAAAAGAATGTGAAATATTTAAAGTTCGCGGCATAGAATCTTTAAAATACATCCGAGAGTTTCACACACCGGTTTGTAATTGTGACAACATTTTCACGCCCCGAAACGTGACGCTGAATGAAACGAACTGTGATTGGTTGTTTGACATGTCGGTCAAACGGTCTCATGGGAGGGCCTTGGCCAATGAAAGCGGCCATCTATTCCAGACTTTCAGCCGTCAGTCTGAGGTCTGGCTAAGCGAGACTACCTAGTGGTCCTGGAGGTCGATAAACAACTACAAAATGGGTTTTTAGAGGGTAGGTAATAGTAAATGAATGTGATTCAAAGGAGCTGTTGATACTCAGAGATGGTAAAGGAGTAAACTTCCAATTATTAGAGATGAGCAGACCAGTACCTCCAGCTCTTCCAGGCAAATGGGGGGTGTGGGAAAAGGAGGAATTATTGGAGAGTGCTGCAGGTGTAGCATTGTCCTCTGGTTTGATCCAGGTCTCTGTCAGGGCCATTAGGTTTAACCTTGAATGAATAATAATGGAAGTAAGGAAATCAGCTTTGTTGACAGCAGACTGACAATTCCAGAGACCAATAGAAAAAGAAAGTAATGTATTAGCAGACATAGGCAAAGTGTGGAGGTTGTGTGATTCGTGGTTTGCGAGTGGTAGTGATAGTAGTGATCTGAAAACACATAGTAAGAATACTTAAAAATTTAAGGCAGCAACTGAACTTAAATATTTATGTTTAGATAGGTGGAATTTTTGTATAGTGTACCAAATGACAACATGGTGGATTTTCCAAACAAACCAAAAAATTAAAGGGAAAGGGAAGTGGTGTGTGGCCAAATATGGTGACCCATACTCGGAATTTGTCCTCTGCATTTAACCCATCCAAGTGCATGCACACAGTAGTGAACATACACCGCCATTGCTTCGGCGCCCGGGGAGCAGTTGGGGGTTTGGTGCCTTGCTCAAGGCTCAGTCTCAGTCTCACCTCAGTCGTGGTATTGAGGGTGGAGAGAGTGCTGGTTATTTACTCTCCCCACCTACAATCCCTGCCGGACCTGAGACTCAAACCCACAACCTTCGGGTTACAAGTCCAACTCTCTATCCATTAGGCCATGACTGCCCCTGTATTATTATTATTATTATTATTATTATTATTATTATTATTATTATTATTAAGTAATTAATAAGTAATTAATAATTACTTATTTTGCTTTGCATTTTTGCTCAACTGTTAGACCTTGTACGAATGAATGAATGAATGAATGAATGAATGAAATGTCACAGAAGTAGTATACTCAGATGAAGTTTGAATATACGTATCTGCAACAAGTGACCACTAGTTTGCACTAGAATATAGCTGACCTCAAAGCTAACATGCATGGACTAAAAGCTACTATTACATTTGGTCTTTAACAGTTCCTCTCGTCTCTTCCTTAAATGATGGACAAACATTAGACCAGTCACCACTTGAACAAAGAGCACATTGACTTTTATCTGCAGGCTTTGAGTTTCTGCCTCCCTCTCTCTTCCTCTCTATCAGT
>JAFVLL020034659.1:0-54243 GCA_021397915.2 Tor tambroides
GGGGGCTTGGTAAGTAGCATTTCTCTCTGTCTGATAGGCCAAAACTATCATAGATATCTAAAGAGAGACATCTGCAGCAAAATTTAGAGTAGTGGTGGCCTGATACAGGTCTTCCAATGGTTGATTCCAACACTGAATACTGTACATTCTTACCTTTTATGTAGTACAATAGTCTTTAATACACAGTACATTCAATCAATAAAATACAAACCATAAATCTGTTCATTAAAGTGATAGTTCTAAAACTTCTAAAAACATTTATTCACACCGATGCCATTCCAAACCTGTACAACTTACCTTCTTCTGTGGAACATAAAAGAAGATGTTTACTATAATGTCCAAGCTGCTCTTTTCCATACAATGGGAGTGAACGGTGTAGATATTTTAGTGAATAATGGCTTCCATTTTAATAAAGCTACTGTAAGACTCAAAATATAACACTGGAGTTGTCTGGAGCTCCAAAAAGGACAAAAAGCACCTTAAAAGCACTTTTTAGAGCTTGACAACTCCTAGTCCCCATCCACTTGTATGGCATGGCAAGGAGCAGCTTGGATGCTTTGCTAAGCTTCAAAGGTTTGGAATGACTTGAGGTTGTGTGAATAACAGAATTGTCATTTTAGGTAAACTATTCATTGCACTTGCTGTATGAATCTGCAGTGTTTTCTAGGTTTTGCTCTGCTGCTTCACTGACTATTCCACAGTGCATGTCTCTTTTGCATATCATGCATTTTTAACACTATATCTAATCTCTGCTCTCTATCAGCACACCTCCATTTCACACCATTATCCTTCGCCTTTTTCAACAATGAACCCATATAAAGAGGGATGTTGGAAATGGTTACATGTTTTCTATACAATATAGAGGTATACTGAAGTATCCCCCTGCAGGCATTCACTGTTGAGGTCCGTCAAAAAAGGGCCATCCATCATTTGATCCAGGTCTGTAATCCAAACCACCTGCTTACGATGGTGGGTATGTAATCTACACAGGACCCTGTCACAATAGAGCTGCACAAGACACAAGTAGCCTTTGATCTATTGTTTACTGCTGGAGAAAAGTCAGTATTACCTGTATAGGCCCTTGCAGAAGGTGCGTTATACATTACTACTGATATTCAACCATCATGTCAGATGATCAGGCTGACTGAAAGCTCAGAGTAGATGCCATATTTAGTGGGATGCAAATGAAACTGAGGCTTTGAGGCAGTGTTATTTTTTTTTGGTCACACCTTATTTTAAGGTCCAACTCTCGCTATTAACAACCATTAAGTATGACTTTTGCTTCAATAAACTTCTAATTTGCTCCTTATTGATATTTCATAAGGTAGTTGTTAAGTTTAGGTATTGGGTAGGATTATTAAGGATGTAGAATATGGTCATACAGAATATGTGCTTTAAACAGCCAATATGTTAACAATAGGCATGCTAATAAGGAACTTGTTAATAGTGAGAATTGGTCCCTATACTAAAGTGTTACCTTTTTTATATTAGTATTATTTATATACAGTATTTCTGCATCATATATTTTATTGAGATACTATTACAGTATTTATTAATATAAAATATTATTTAAACATTTTATTTTAATTTTTTTTTCCACAAATGTTTGTAAATGCAGACTGCATGGCTAGGTGCTTGTTTTTAAACACCTGTGGCAATTAGTCTGATTGAATTCAGGTTTAATGATTAAGAGGTGTGTCCCAATAGTAGTGTATATTCAGTATTCAGTTACTAACTATTCAATTTTTGTTTGCTGAACTGATGTGTAAAATCAATATCACACTCGCAATCATACTGTTGGTTTGACTATTCAAACATGGCAGAGCAACAGCCTTTATAACAGTACAATCAAAGCCTCACCTTCATTTGCGTTAAATTAAATACCCTCTCTACCCAGACTAAAGTCCACTTCTTGATATTGTCTCATCGAGATATCGCTGTCATGGATGCACACATGAGCTAGGAGGTCTTTACTGGTGAACAATGAACATGAACAAGTCTCCTGCCAAACAGGGCAGATCGATTGTAGCGCCACACTCTAAAGCATCAACCATGGATTTGTAAGTCAGAGGTGAGTTAGGAAAGAAAGAATGAAGGAGATTAGAGGACAAAAATGACAAAAAGGAGCTAGAAAGGGAAAATTGTAGGAGGGAGGATACACAAGCAAGACACGTGGAGAAGGAGCCCTCAGCATGCTGCAATCATGCCTTTCTGTGGCCTCTCATAACAGAAATTGGCCAAAACACAAAGACAGCAGAGGTGTCTCGTCCTTTTCAAACAGGAATTGATTCACAGCTTGAATAGTAGGTGCATAATCAAAATCCAGCACAGCCCCTGCAGTCTACGGCTGTCTCGACAGCAGCCTCAGGCCTCTGGAAACACAAGGAGACAAACAAGAGAGAAAGAGCTCAGCTGCACACCTTCATTAGCCACAAGGATATAAAATTTGTTTTTGGGAAAGCATGTCAAATTAGAGTGGATGGCCTGAAGGGATAGTTCACCCCAAAATGAAAATTCTGTCATCATTTATGCATCCTCATGTGATTCTAAACCCAAGACTTTGGTTAATCCAAAAAAACAAAAGGTTAAAATAGTGTCATAAATGAATCCAAATGTACACTATGTACACTGTATAAATACTAGTTTTTTAAGCTCGAATTGTTTGAAGCAATCAGTTTCTCAAATGAAATAAGTTACATGGTATTATAATGGTTACATACTGTAATAAAAAAGACAGCTGTAAATTTACAGTACAATGCTGGCAACCACAGCTGCCAGTATTTTACCGTTATTTTCAGGGGTACCGTAAGGGTGGGAAGGTTAGGACAATTCTAAGGGCCCAATGATGGAGGAGGGTCCCCCCGAGGAGGAAACCGAGGGGGACGCGATCTGTACGGAAGGGAACACCTTCCGAGCACCTTCCTTCTGAACACCTTCCAAGGGGGACCCCCCGGAAAGTGGGGCCTGAGTGAATATGCTGTCCAGGGGGCCCAGGAACCATAGCGGCGCCCCTGGTTATTTTACAGCACAATTTTTACAGTGAGAGACTTTGTTGCTTTATATGATTAACAGATTTAATTTAGGTTTTTATTCACATACAAAAACATAGATAAAGTGCATCATAATTGGAAGCTTGTGTGTCACATTCTTGTGGCACATGCCAGAAAAAATCTTATTGGTTCTTGTGCATCACAAACAAACGTTTGAGCTTCCGTGTTTACAATATGTGTTGTGCTCTATGTATGTGTGTTGATCATATGTCTAAATTAAATCTGTTCATAATATAAAGTGATCTTTTCTCTTCAGAAAACTTTGAAGGCTCAGTTCATCTGATACCTGGACTTTCAGTAGAGAGACAAACACCTCTCAGGTTTCATAAAAATATCTTAAAGGCATAGTTCACCCAAGAATGAAAATTCTGTCATTAATTATTCACCCTCATGTCGTGCTAAACTAATTAGACCTTCTTTCATTTTCAGAACACAAATTAAGATATTTTTGATGAAATCCAAGAGCTTTCTGACCCTGCATAGACAACAACACAACTGAAACATTCAAGACCCAGAAAGGTACTAAGGACATCGCTAAAATAGTCCATGTGACATCAGTGGTTCAACAGTAATGTTCTGAAGCAATGATTTAATCTCTTTCGGGTCAGTCTCCGCCCAAGATGCGCACAAAAAGTATTCTCGTAGCTTCATGACATTACAGTTGAACCACTGATGTCACCTGATGTCACATGGACTATTTTAACGATGTCTTTATTATGTTTTTGGGCCATAAAATGTTTCAGTTGCATTGCTGTCTATGCAGGGTCAGAAAGCTCTCAGATATAATCCAAAATATCTAAATTTGTGTTCTGAAGATGTACGAAGGTGGTTTGGAATGACATCAGGGTGAGAAATTAATGACAGAATTTTCATTTTGGGTGAACTATCCCTTTAACTAAAGTCTTAAGGGAATTATCTCTTTGTAAACTTTGCATGAAACATTAGCAGAACCAAAAGCAAGCCTTTTGTGTCAATTCACCGCTCACAAGGGCTCTGTTTCTTTCTGCTTTCTTAATAATGCTTAAATTGCTGTTCATCAATTTGCTGTGTAATGCAATATGCATGGGGCCTGTCTTTAGTGTGCAGCTCTAGTTCAGGGAGCCATTTAGTAGAGGGTAATGCAATAATACTCGAGCTGAGTATTTCTTTACTCTACAAAGACCAGCTGGAAGGTTTCATACAGGTTAGTGCTGGTTTGCATGTCCACGCCGTCTGATCTGGTTAAGCCTGGCGGGAACATGGAGGCCTTGTCAGCAGGACATGAAAGACATTGTCAACACGGAGTGAGTGATTCAGTCCAAATTTGTTGTGCTCTGCAGGTCTCCTTATTTCAGTCTACCCGTTCATAAGAGCATGGTTCAACTTCCATCACATACTGCCCAATATAGGTGAGACCACATATTATATTTTATAGCGTCCATAACATTTTGAAGTGCATGTCAAGGTTGTGAAAAATTCAGAATTTAGGATTTAAATTAAAAAAAACATTTAAATTTAAATTTAAAATTATATATATATATATATATACACTACTTTTCACAGGTTCGGGGTTGGTAAGACTGTAATTATTTGATCAAAAATACAGTAAAACAGTAATATTGAGAAATATTATTTCAATTTAAATGTACTGTTTTTTATTTTAATATATTTCTGCATCACATGGTCCTTCAGAAATCTTTCAAATGTTGAAAACAGTTGTGCTGCAATAATTTTGTTTTAACTATGATACTTTTCAGGATTCTTTGATGAAAAGAAAGTTCAAAAGAACAGAATTGATTTGAAATAGAAATCTTTTGTAACAATGACATTTTGTTACTTTTGATCAATTTAATGCATTCTTGCTGAATAAAAATAATAATTATAAGTATTATAATATATATAAATTATAAATATTATAATATTACTGACCCCAAGCTTTTGAATAATAATATAATGTAATACAAAATCATAATTTAATTACGTTATATAACGTATATAATGTAAAAACATATATAATGTAATGCATTATAATGTAATATAACGTAATATAATGTAATTTGTAAAGATTTGTAAGATTTTTAAACTAACATTTCCTTTTCTAGATATTATTATTATTATTATACTCATTGCAGTTACATGAATTTCCTTGAGTTTCAGTTAATTTTAATTGTACCTCCTTATAAATTCAAATGCATCATGTTTGCTACCTTAATCCAATTCAAATTCAGGAACTGAAAAATATTTCTCAATTCAATTCTAAATGGCACACATCCCTGGTTCCTATCAATTATATTTAAACGTTGTATAACATTTCACTAAAGAGGCAATCTCGATTATGTTGTGTAACGTGAGATTTGTTTGCTTTTGTGATGAGAGACCATGTTGCACCACTCAGGCTAATATGACAACATCTAATTTTCTCAGGCAACTTCAGAGTGCACCCAATGGCTACAAATTCAAATCCAGCCCCTGAACAGCCTGCAGCTACACTCACACGAGAGGGTAAGTGGCTGTTTCACATGGATATGCACACACAAACCCATTCATACACACACACACACACACACACACACACACACACACACACACACACTTGTTTTGCTATCCTCGTGGGGACTCTCATAGGCGTAATATTGTTCTGCTGTACAGACCGTATTTTCTATCGTCCTACACCAACCCTACACCTAATTCTTCTTCAGGCATCTCAGAGTGCACCTAATGGCTACAAATCTAAATCCAGCCCCTGAACAGCCTGTAGCACACACTACGAGAGAGGGTAAGTGGCTGTTTCACATGGATATGCACACACAAACCCATCTACACACACACACACACACACACACACACACACACACACACACACACACACACACACACACACACACACACCCCTCTGCTTCCAGTCTGACAATTGAAGATTGATTTCCTATGACACTATTTCAGAGTGACTATATTCTCCGGGTCAATGTAGAGTCATCTGCTGCTTCTCATTTACACTCACTCTGCCTGGTAGATCTGAAGTAGGAGGCTGCGACAAAGTCCCAAGCTCTGGTCCAAGCTAAAATAGAGCCTTTCTATTAGGTAATTTCATGGGAAATAGCATTATGGACTTAATGGGTAATAATTAAAACTCTATTTTTACATACTTACTAATTGTTTACAACCTGAATTCCGGAAATGGGACGTTTTTTAAATTTGAATAAAATGAAAACTAAAAGACTTTCAAATCACATGAACCAACATTTTATTCACAATAGAACACAGAGCACATAACAAATGTTTAAAGGGAGAAATTTTACACTTTTATCCACTAAATGAGCTCATTTCAAATTTGATGCCTGCTACAGGTCTCGGGGGCAACAAAGGGCTGAAAAAGCAAGAAATTTTGAAAAGATTCAGCTGGGAGAACATCTAGCAACTAATTAAGTTAATTGATATCAGGTCTGTAACATGATTAGCTAGAAAAGGGATGTCTTAGAGAAGCATCTCTCAGAAGTAAAGATGGGATCTCCAATCTGTGAAAGAGTGTGTAAAAATATTGTGGAATACTTTAAAAACAACGTTCCTCAACGTCAGATTGCAAAGGCTTTGCAAATCTCATCATCTACAGTGCATAACATCATCAAAAGATTCTGAGAAACTGGAGAAATCTCTGTGTGTAAGGGACAAGGCCAAAGACCTTTGTTGGATGCTCGTGGTCTCCGGGCCCTCAGACGACACTGCATCACTCATCAGCATGATTCTGTCATTGACATTACTAAATGGGCCCAGGAATACTTCCAGAAACCACTGTCAGTAAACACAATCCGCCGTGCCATCTGCAGATGCCAACTAAAGCTCTATCATGCAAAAAGGAAGCCATATGTGAACATGGTCCAGAAGCGCTGTCGTGTCCTGTGGGCCAAGGCTCATTTAAAATGGACTGTTTCAAAATGGAAAAGTGTTCTATGGTCAGACGAGTCCAAATTTGACATTCTTGTTGGAAATCACAGACGCCATGTCCTCCGGGGTAAAGAGGAGAGAGACCTTCCAGTGTGTTATCAACGGTCAGTTCAAAAGCCAGCATCTCTGATGGTATTAGGGTGCATAAGTGCATACGGTATGGGCAGCTTGCATGTTCTGGAAGGCACTATGAATGCTGAAAGGTATATAAAGATTTTAGAGCAACATATTCTCCCCTCCAGACGATGTCTATTTCAGGGAAGGCCTTGTGTATTTCAGCAGGACAATGCAAAACCACATGCAGCTATTACAACAGCATGGCTTCATAGTAGAAGAGTCTGGGTGCTGAATTGGCCTGCCTGCAGTCCAGATCTTTCACCTATAGAGAACATTTGGCGCATCATTAAACAAAAAATACGTCAAAGACGACCACAAACTCTTCAGCAGCTGGAAACCTGTATCAGGCAAGAATGGGACCAAATTCCAACACCAAAACTCCAGAAACTCATAACCTCGATGCCCAGACGTCTTCAAACTGTTTTGAAAAGAAGAGGAGATGCTACACCATGGTAAACATGCCCCCGTCCCAACTATTTTGAGACCTGTAGCAGGCATCAAATTTGAAAGGAGCTCATTTTGTGCATAAAATTGTAAAATTTCTCAGTTTAAACATTTGTTATGTTATCTATGTTCTATTGTGAATAAAATAGTGGCTCATGTGATTTTAAATTCTTTTAGTTTTCATTTTATTCAAATTTAAAAAAACGTCCCAACATTTCCGGAATTCGGGTTGTAGTTTGATAATTGCTCCAACTCTTGTTGAACTTAAAAACTGCAATTTCTAGTCTCTAATGGAAACACAGCCATAAAATATAATGCACTAAACACAGTGTTCCTGTAAATATACTGTTCCCCACTTCATCCATGGTAGTTTCAAAATATTGTGCCTGATCTTCCACTCATCCCTCTCAATGAACATTAATGATGGTCTAGCAAGTAACTACTTCAGAGCTTCCTGTACTATGCCAGTCCCGCTTCTTGTTCTATCAGTCTGTACATGAGTCACCTGCATGAGGCCCACAACACAGGTCAGGTTATTAAAATCATAAAATAAACACAATGAAATTCGCCCTGCAACTTTACTGGAATTACCTGATTTATCTGCCTTTTTAAATATGATTAAATTGTCACTTTTATTTTAATTTTAGTCTTAGAATTATTCATAGTAATAATAATAATAATAACACTAGTTGGCTAAAACTACTAAAAAATTAAGATCTTCTTGACCCCTCTCAACATCTGTTTGTTTCCAGGCTTCCCACAGTCTTGTAAAACCTGGATATATGAGTTAGTATAATTTTAAAAGTGTGATTTCTTGACCTGGAAAAATCTTAAAATGCCTTGGTCATTTTCATAAATACATTATTAAATTTATTAAACTGGTTATGCCAAGCTCAAATAATTATAATTTTTTTTTTAGGCAGAGATTGTGAGTAAAAAAAAAAGAATGGGAACCCTCAACCCTCAATTCTTATGTTGAACATAAAAGAAGATATTTTGAAGAATGCTGGTAATCAAACAGTTGATGTTCCTCAGTGACCTCTATAGTATTTCTATTCTTATGTAAGTCGATGGGGACCAACAACAGTTTGGTTTTTCAAAATTCTTTAAAAAAACTTATTTTGTGTTCAACATAAGAAAGAAACTCATATAGGTTTGGAACGCCATGAGGGTGAATAAATGATGACAACATTTTTATTTTTGGGTAAGCTATTCCTTTAAAACTCTTAATATTCATTATTATTTCTACATTTACTTTATCAATTTACAGAAACTAGGAGTGCTCATGGGTTATAGGGATCATATGACATTGCTAAATAGAACATTATTTTGTCTATTTGGTGTAATGCAATGTGTTTACTGTTTATGCGGTTTAAAGTTCAAAAAACACATTATTTTCCACATACTGTAGATTATTGTTGCTCCTCTCTGACCTGCCTTTTTGAAATGCTTTGATTTTTACAAATCTCATCGTTCTGAAAAGTGTGGTATGCTCTGATTGGCCAGCTATCCAGTGCGTCGTGATAGGCCGAATACCTCAAGCGTGTGACTGAAATGTTACGCCCCTTACCTTATTTGGAATATCAGATTCACAATAACAATACTACAGCGAGAATAAAAGTTACCCCTTCTTGGAAGGTGTGGATAAGTCTTAATTTTTATAAAGAATATCTCTTTGGGTTTGAGACTTTAATCTTTGCGACTTTACGGATCTTATATATGCACGAACAGCTTGTAACACACCAAAGACAAAGGAAACCATGATGGTTTTAGTCCATCCCTGAGACCATACTAACTACTCACTTTAATAAACAAATTTATAATAAAATTAAATTTATAATAAATTTAAACAATTTATTAGTATTTAGTACCCCAACATTAATATTAGCTGTGGGCCATTACCAATAATCTGCAGACAGTGCTGGTGATTTCTAGGTAGAAGGAATTAGATAATGAGCAATATGATTTAACAGTACTTTGCAACATGGTTTTAATCTGCTACCTGACATGGGCACTTTTAGTTATGAAATGACTGCAGTCATGAGATGGGCTATCAGGAAATCATATTTAGTTAATCAGAAAGCTCACTCTCTGCCCTGCTGTGGAAATGACATTGACACGTGTCAATCCCTGCTGATCTGGCATTGCCAGCCGAACAGCCCAGTGTCCCTCACGCAGTTACTGTGTGTCCTTGCTGCCTCCTCCCCGGCCATTTCCTGCTTCAGTCCACACATCTGTTTCTGCCCCATACATAATGCACAGTCGTTATGAGATCTGTGTTCGGATGAGTAGATTGATAATCTAAAGAGAAAACTCTAATTTGATAGGATGGCTCATTTCCTGCAATTGATTTTCTTGGGTTTTTTCAGAGAAGATACATTTATGTTACCAGACTGTCAGGCTTTATATGAATCCAAGGTGTTCTTTGAAAAGGCACGCATGTGGCTTCGCAGTGAAAGGCTATAAAAAGCATGATTATGCACTAAATTTGCACTGCCTGTATTATGCCCTAAGAGCACACAGTAGTCATGCACTGAATCATGTAAACAGACAACAGGGACGCACTGAGCGAATGAACAGCAGTCTCGTAATTTGGTCTCTGTCTGTGTCTATGGCCTTTTCTCAGGCATGTGTTCAAAAGAAGAAGAAAAACATACAATTACAATACTTATTAATACTGAGTATTTTTTTAAATTAGTAAAATTATACAATTCAGAAATATTGCAATATTTTATTTTACTACCGTATTGTAAAATTAAAAGACGAAAGTTAGATTATACTTCAGATCGGAAAGTACTGAAATTTGTATAAATACAGAAAAATTGCATTCCTGCTTTCATTGTCTCATTCTTAGGGACTCAAAGCCAGCTAAATGTAGAGCGTTCGAAAAGCCGAATGGGGACATTTGTGGAGACAGTAGCTCCTACAGCAGCCGAGGGCTCACAGGATGATGGGTGAGACATGCGTTCACAGTCTAAATATATTACAAAAAACACTGATGTTAAACAACAGCACAAGAGCTTGAAAAAGCAAAAAGTTAAGGAACAAATTCATCTCTACAGATTTTGACCTGCGTAAATCATTTTGTCATTCACATATTTATAACTTTACATTAACAGTGAGGTATACCAGACACAAATTACATACTCCCCTCATTACATTTGCAACACAATGAATTCCCTTTCTCAATATGGCAGTCTCTCTCTCTAGGGCCCGAGAGTAATTTGATTCTTCTAGCAGGCAGCGGTGCCAAACAGCCTACGTCTTTGTGGCTCACTAGAGGAACGGAGTGATTGGGATTTCCACTTGCTTTTAGAGAGGCTTTTTGCTCCCCTGTTGGGCTCACATTATAGTCTATGCCAGGAGCCAATCACTTCCAGGACATTATTTTGATTGACCCTCTCTGTGGCATTTTACACTCATATAAGAACCACTACAGAGTAGCGAGATTGTCCATTTTCTGCCATCTTTCACCTGCATGAGTTGGCGTCAGAGTTTAATGTGCATCTTACAATCTGGGTATAGATTTGAGAAGCCTTTTCTGATCGAATACGGCTCTTTTAAAAAATGGAAAAAGAAAGGTGTCGGCCGTTCCCCATTATGAGCTTATTGGTCTCCAACCAACAAAGAAGTTGCTGTGGAAGTGGTTGTCATGGTGACTTACACCACTGTCTTCACTCATAATGTCATTTATGTTGCACGAGGACCTGACTTGGCGCTGCCTATTCAATTTAGAGAAATAAGCTTACACACTTATGCGTGTATAAATGAGTGTATTTTTTCTTCTAGCCCTTCTGCAGATGTTCCAGATATCTTGGGCAGGCGGAAGTTTAAGTCACCATCTTCTGATCAAGACACTTCATAATGGCTGGATCCAGCAGAGTCTCATTAAAGAACAAACAGTATTCATTTCACAATAAGCAAGGCTGATCTCTGCTTACAGCTCATTATGGTATCCTATCTGATTTCAGGCGCTCAAGCAAGGTGTCTGCTCTAATACTGAAATAATGTTTAATGAAAGCAATGAGCAAGATGAAAATCATACTGACGAACAATGAAATCAGAAGCAACCATGTGCTTAAAAGGAGTGTTCACCCAAGAAATGAAAACTGTGTCATCATGTACTCACTCTCATGCCATTCCAAAGCTGTATGACTTTCTGCCTTCTGTGGAAAATAAAAGAAGATCTGTCGTGACAACTCTCGGAGGGTTTAGCATGGTATTATGTATATGTTAATGTTAATGGGCCTCATTTATCAATCTATCCTAGAAACGGCCGCAGATCCGAGCGCACAAATCAATTTAAGACAGAGTTCACATGTGATTCATGAAACATTATTCTGCCAATCCCATCGTACGAAAGATCATACGTTGATAAATGTGGCGGCAGAAAACAATCGTCATTTAAATATCACGCCCCCTAAAAAACACCCTGGTTTAGAAGCCTTGCCCCTAGAGTTTACGACATGGAGAAACATAACCCGGCAAAAAAGAGGAAGTAATCTCATGAAAGAGAAATTAATCTTACTCTAAAAACACACTTTAACCTTATAATTGCAAAAATGGCATTAATTTATATGTATATTAAATACCAGTAAATATAACAAAACATTTACAAACATTATAAACACTATAGCCTATTTAATTTATTATACTATAGCCTATTTTGAATTTATTTCTTCTGTAGAACCCAAATAATCTGAAGAAAGTTGAAAATAAAACAAGACTGGAGCCTTTTGATTTCAAACTTTTAAAAATAAAGGTTCTCAAAGAGTGTTTTTCCTCAGATGGCATTGGATTCCTTTTTAGTTAACTATTTATTGTTACTATTTTTTTGTGAGCACTTTACTCAAAGCCTTTATATATTATGCATTTTAAAGGTATTCATAATGAATGTTGTGATGCATTATATATTTTCATGAATAATTTTAACCAAAGTTAAAATGCATTATAATGGTTGGAGATTCCTTGTTAATCTCCAAATCTGAAATTGGTCGTTTGTCATGTGTTTTAATGCATTATATTATCTCAAGGTGTAACAATAAATATATAAGTATTATAATGTATTACTTGTTACAATTATTAATGAGATCATACAATGCATTATAAGGGGCATTCCAAGGCATAAATAATGCATTAAAATATTGAATAAGCTAAAGAAATCTTGTCGACTATAAAGACACTTTCTGTGAATTGGAAAGGTTCCATAAATATTAAAGGTTCTTCATGGAAACATACATTACAATAAAAGCCCTTTATTTTTGAGAGTGAATTATATGGAAAAAGAACACTGAGAAATTTCTCAAATTATCTCTTTTTGTGTTCTACAGGGGAAAGACTATCATACATGTTTGGAGCAACATGAAACAATTTTTTGGACTGCAATCACTATAAGATTTTTCACACCATGTGTTCATGATAGTCACGTTGTCACGTTAAATACTTACTTAGAAAACTTCAGTCTTAGTCTTTAAGATTTTAATAATTTAGAATGCATGTAAAACTTAAGAGTCATTAGCAGATGCTTTTATCCAGAGCAACAGTTGAGGGAGACAACAAGTGATTTATCTTAAGGAGGCAACAACACGAGAAGTGCTATCAATTCAAAGGTTCAAACACCATCTAGACTAGTACAAGCTGGAACATGGAGGGATTTAAGAAATAGCAAAAGCCCAGGAGAAGAGTTTTTTGCAAAGAGTCATCAGGATACAGTTAAGTGCTCACTTAAGTGAACACAACAGATGCTTTCCAGATGAATGCTCTTTAACAGGCATCTTGGAGATGTACTATATGTGAGCCATCTGGGATTGCTCAAACTGTAATCCTTTCCCACTGGGAACCCAGTGAATAAGCTGTAGGAAACTGTAATTATTACATAAAAAGTCTTATTTCCAACAGTTTTAGTGTCATGTCATGCCACACACAAATAAAGACTTGTTTTCCTGATTAGCCTACCCTGCTCTCTGACAGGCTTAGAGATTTACCGTAGTCCTTTTGCAGCACTACTAATGACTCATGTATGAACACGTAACGTGCACGGCACAGAATCATTGTGCATCCTACGCAGACCATCAGTGACACACTAAGGCTGAATATGCAGTATCTGTCCTTGCATGGCGACAACGAAGAGAGACACTGCCTGCTGTTGCCAAGAGCTCTGACGTACACTAATGACTGAATTATACACTATTGTACTGGGTGTCTCGCACAACAGCACTAGAGAGAAGTTTCAAACAACCAGGAAAAATAACTTCATGATGAAAGCGATTCACCCAAAAATGTACAGTAAAAAATGATTCATATAAATTACACGCTTATACAGAGGTGATACTGCGATATAGTGAACTGCTGATGGCCTGCACAACTGTTGTAAGTACACTATATACAGTACATATATATTTCAATAAAAACAGTAGTATCTACTATATATTTCTATTATTCTATTAAACCTGTCATTAAAATATATGTCTGTTATATGATTGCTTGTACGAGGCTCCTTTTGCAAAGTACCTACAGTACCTGACCTTCATATAACATTTACCATGGAAACCACTGTCACTGCCTAAATACTGCATATATATATATATATATATATATATATATATATATATATATAGACAGATCTGGGTAGTAACTGATTACATGTAAGCTGGATTATATAATCAGATTAAAAAAATTAAGGACTTGTCGTCAGATTAAATTACATTTTATAAATACTCATAATCAGAAAGTCTTCCAGTTTTCATACATTCACACAGAAATCAGTCATTCCTCGGGTGGCTACACAGCATTTGACCAATGTATTTACAGAAATCCTTTCAGGTTTAAGAAGTGTTTCAACATTGCATCAACTATGAACACATTCATTTTTATTTGAATTATTACATTTGATTGAGGTTATTTCAAAATGATTTATTTTAATTTGACATTTTTATGATTTACTTATTAGCTTTACATTAAACTCATGAACCCCCTGAAGTCGTGTAATGTTTAATGCACTTCATGTTGTTAATTACAACAAATGGAATAAATTTTCCTACTATATCAGCATGGTACAAGATTATCCTATTTAAATCAATGTGATAAATCAGTTAGGTCAAAAGTAATCTAAGTAATCTGTAAGTAGTCCAATTGTATTACCTAAATGCAGTGGATTATGTTACTAACTACAATTTTTGTCATGTAATTTGGAATCAGTAATGGACTACAATTTGTAGGTAATCTACCCAGCTCTGTACATGGACGCTTTATTAGCGGCTGTTTCTATAGGCAGCTATATGTACGCCATCCGCCATATTGGAAAAAAAGCTGTTCCGTGAACACTCGAGAGGAAGTTGACTGTGCATTTGCATATATTATTCATATGTGAATAGCCTATCTATATCTGCACTAGACTTCAGTATATGATTTCACTAAACTAACAAAATACAAGAAGTTGAAAGCGACTATCTCAAAAAGTTACCATAGCCTAGTTTAAAAACCTGTAATATTACATATAAAATCACAAACCTTTCACATTTTCACTTGTAAAAGGTTATCCAATTTCTTCAGGAATTTAAATCTTGGCTGCACAATGTTTTGGCATCTCAGAAAAGTCATTGATGTTTACTGTGAGTGACGACACGTTTAAATGTTCCTTTGCAAACATTTACATATGTGACCCTGGACCACAAAACCAGTCATAAGGGTAAATGTTTTAAAATTGAGATTTATACAACATCTGAAAGCTGAATAAAAAGACTTTCCATTGATGTATGGTTTGTTAGGATAGGACAATATTAGGCCGAGATACAACTATTTAAAAAACTGGAATCTGAGGGTGAAATTTTTACAATTTACAAAATATATTCATGGAACATAATCTTTACTTAATTAATGATTTTTAGCAAAAAAGAAAAATTTATAATTTTGACTCATATTCATGACTGGTTTTGTGGTCCAGGGTCACATATAATTACATCATAATATTTACAGTATAATAATTTACAGTACTGTATAATAGTTTACACAGCTTACAGGAAACTAATTTCTGGCAAAATACAACAGTTAGGCCTAAAACGTTTATTATTACTATTGTAAAATAATAATAAATGCACATCTACAGTAAGTTATAACAATTTTATTGCAGTACTTATGGCATTTTGGCAGTAATGTTTGTAAAGGTTTAACTATGTGCTGGGTTTTTTGGAGTGGTAGTTTGGCCTGCTATCATAAAGAGGTGTTGAGCACTGGGAGCAGTGCACATAGCTGAAGATGAGAGAGAGGGTCCCTCCCTACACTCAATGAACACATGCCCACCCGCTCATTCACACCACTGCACTGATCAACACACGGGCTTCTGTGCAACCTGTTACTGCCAACACGAAAGGGAAATATTACAACACTTAATGCTTAGTATCATTTGCTTTTGTAAGAGAAAAATTGTTGTTTATTGAGAGAAATCCTCACTCAGAATCAGAGACTCGAATCCAGCGCGTGGAGCGCGACTGACGTGTACTGAGGGACAGCAGTATTGATCTTAATACGAGTCGAGCAGCGGAACTCGCATGAAAGACAGCGTATTTTTTTAAGGACGGCGTTTTCGACTTAAAGGAAACGACAGGTTTCGCACGTACCCGGAGACCTCCATCATCAAGCAAGCCTGTGTAATTCATCTGGACGTCGACTAAGCGGTAAGACCTTTTCTTGTTCATAAAGAGACGCTGACAGTATTTCTAAATCACTGCATGTGTTCATATGGCTCAAAGCACCAAATTTATATTATTTGTTTAAGCGGTCGTCTTTAACCACATTTAAGTGTCTCCTGGGCTATCACATCCGGTAGGGGTGAAACCAGCATTGATGCTCATTGCTCCCATTAGTACCTACGCATTTTTACTGATTCATTTTACACAGTTGATGACACAATATGATTGAAACTGGTATTGTGTGAAATGATTAGCTTCTTAAGTTTGCATCAGAAAGTAGACAAAAATGTGACCTTGGTGTTGTGAAGTAGGCTACAGTTGCATATAAGAGCAAATGGTGACTGTGAAAACATTTCTGAGTGTCATGACTGTTGAGTAATTTACTGTTATTTTTTTCCCCCTATTATTCTAATGGTAAAAATATACAGTAAAACCTGTTAATTGACTGTTACCTGGCAGTTACCTGACTAAGTTATTTCGTTACAAGATACTGTAACAAATTTAAAAATAAATTATGGAAAAAATAAATGATGTTATATTTTATTATAGATTGCTCTACCGTTAGTGTATAAAACAGAATAAAAAAACAGTAAGATTGTGAAATATTATTATAATGAAAAATAACTGTTTTCTATTTTAATATATTTTAAAATGTAATTTCTATCTGTGATGACAAAACTTAATCTATCTATCTATCTATCTATCTATCTATCTATCTATCTATTCACACATACATACACACACACACACCCACACACAATATTATTCTATAGCCTAATAGTATTTTATAAGTAAAAAGTATGGGGCATTCCCAGAATTCCCTGTGGAAGCAATCACATTTGTTTAGATTTTATTTTATTGATTTGTTTCCTATTATGAGTGGAGAATTTATGTTGCAATTTATGTGATTAAGTTAATGTTTATTAAAATAATTTATTGTTAAATATGTTACCCTGATGGTGTTTTGGCTTCATGTGCTCTGTTATTATTGACCCCAGTTGCTGGAGAGTACGGTGGCCGAGAGAGCGCAACGCGCTGCAAATAGAAAAAACACCTGCAAATTAAGAAAACAACTTCGTCAATTTTACAACGCACACGCTGCAAATGCTCACAACACAGCCAAATAAAGAAACACACTGCAAATAGAAAAAAACGCACTGCAATACTCACAACACAACCAAACAAAGAAACAAATAAAATAAAATAAATAATAAAATTCTTTATTTGGTTGTGTTGTGAGCATTTGCAGTGCGTTTCTTTATCTGTTTGTGTTGTGAGCATTTGCAGCACCTACTGTCAAATTGGTTTTTGTTGTTTTTTTATTTGCACCGCGTTGAGCTCTCTCAGCCACCGTAGGAGGGGACAATATTAATAATAACTCAACAAATGGCATCTTGTAATGCTTGTTATGGTAAATTCCAATAATACCTGCAGTTTACTATAAAGTATGACACTCACTCTTTGTTTCTGCACTACAGGTAGCATCCTCAGTGAGTGAAGCAAGCACTAATGAAGAAGCAATGGTCATTTGCTACAATTTGCTGATAAGGACACGGCAGGTGTGAGTGGGGTTGTGGCAGCAACGCTGTAACTGTGACCCTCGCCAATATGGTTTGCAGCGAACAGAGTTCTGGCACATCAGTGCCCAAAAAGGAAACGCAGACCCGCAAGAAGCGGAAATCCCGTCCTCAGGGTCTGCCTTCTCCAGCCCTCTGCTGTGCATGTGGATTGTGCATTATGTTGGCAGGCATCAACATCACCTTAGTAGGCGCCTTCGCCTTCAGCACGCTTGTGCCCTCTAGCAATCCCCCAATCATCATCGGACCTATACTCCTGCTGGTGGCGTTCTCCTTCTTCGGGGCTTGCTGCATCTGCAGTCGTTTGCCTCCGCCTCAGAGCTCTCGTCGGTCTAAAGGAGGTGGCGGTTTGGGATTCATGGGTCGGGGCGGAGGGGGATTGAGTGGAGGGGCGGCGTTTGAGATTGAGACCAGCGAACACACGATGCAGGACACCACAGCCGTGCAGCTCAGCCCCACCAACTCGCCCTGCTCCTCTCACGCCTCCAGCCCCGAAAGAGAGGCTCCTGCCACCGCTGCGAATGCCACCGTTCCCGCCCCAGAGTACGTCCCTCCACGAGCCTGCAAGCTCTTCACAATGGAGACCAATGGACCCAACTCAGCAGCCTTTTCTGCTTCTACAGGGGGTGGAGGGGCGGTCCGGCTCACTTTGCCGTCAGACTGCGCCGCCACTTAAGGCTGCCAGTTTAGGTCGCTCTCTGGAGAAGGGCTGGTATTACGTCATGTAAATAGTTTTTCAGAGAGGATGACAAGCACTTTGTGTGAAGAATTCATTTGATTATCACAGCTGGCTTGTGCCACGAGGTGCAATAACAATTGAAAAGTTCACATAAATTCAGCGGGTTGATTTTTGGAGTCTGCGAGGCACATGTGCTCCTAACAGAAATGACAGAGGTATGTCAGAAGCATATGAAGAGCTTTTGCGTTCTCTTATCCAAAAAGAGAGAGCCTTGAAAGGTGAATCACTGTGGCGTGCTTCACATATTCATACTGTGCCACTGTTACTCAGAGCATTCACAGTTACTGCGCTCAAAAGAGACAGAATCAGCTGTTGTGTAAAGATGGCTTTGGAGACGAGCCTGAGAAACAGAACGGAGAAAGACATTACACTGCGTGTTGTCATATGTCAGTGCACAGACCAAAAAACAGAGATGTTGTATATTTTCTCTTAAATATTTTCTCGTCGTCATTTTAAATGCTAAAATACACTTGAACGGTCAATTTTTTGATGACTCTCTGTGGCCAACCTTTTTGGATTTTGTCTTCACTGGATGCTTAAATAAGCCGCGACACTGTGCGAGAGCACTGCCGTTTTTACACGCGATTTAGAAAACGAGGTTGCTAAACAAATAGACGGACAAATAATTCAAGAGTACTGAAGGGCGGAATAAAAACTTTTTCCACAATCATAGTGCAATTCGCCTGACGCAGTGTGGCTAAAATGCGCATTTGATGACTGAGCTGTACTCTGTTGATGAATTTAGTTTTTTGTTGTTGAGAGCTGTGCCATTATTTAACGAACTAACAGCCCATCCTTCTGTAAAAAAAAGAAAAAAGAAATTAGCCGCAAGCCTTTATTTTACACTGTGGTTTATAATGCTGCCAAGTAAAACAATATTTCTTTCCCTTATGGTTGCCAAAGGCTGTTTTCTCCTTCAAGTATTCCTCTTCTGTTGTACTTTGTTGTCAATACTTGTCTTACGTCAATAGTACGGTAATATTCGAGTATACTACCTACATCTGCTCACAGTGTTCCTTCCTGAAATCTCTTTTTTCTTATCTTACTCTTTCTGTGCCCCCTGTTTTTTTTGCCCTTTGAAAGCAAGAGCCAGAATTGTTCTCAAACATGCCCTCCATCACTGACCCACACTGATGGTTCAAGCCAAACAGTGAAACAATTTCCTCATGTTAATTCTATACCAGAGAGGTCAGCTAAAAGCAGCTTTTGGTGGCTGAACACACTGAAAAAGCAAAAGACAATGTCCTCTTACACATTTTTAAGAAGGAAATGATCTAATAATGCTGGTAGAAGTAGCTACGGTTTTTAGATCGTCCCTTTGTTATCATATTCATCAGTTCCAACCAGCAGAAAGGGCTGATTTTTAAGAAAATAATTATGTACTAGTGTTTTCTTTCATTTTCTGAGTGCCAATGCATCTGTTATTATATACGTTTAGCTGTGTAATATAGTGCAGTATATTTATATTATAAGTATATGGGTCAGTATGTGATGAATACTGAAGAAAGTGCAACATGAACTGCGTGCTTACAAACAGTGCACTGTTGCCACGGGGGGGGGGGAAAAAAGATGATCTTGATAATTTAAAGAGAAACATTAAAACACATCAGTCCGCTTATTCGTCATGAGATTGTGAGCTTTCAATATGAGAAGTTTCAGTAACAGAAGTGAAGTTGAATGGGGGCTGTGGAACCATTGGGATCCTTAGACTCTATGAACTATGACCACCTCGGTTTGTAAGCTGCTATTTGCCATCTACACATCTGCTGTAGTCTGAATGAAATGAATGCTGCCTTAATGACAGTGATCTCAGGATCAAACCAGTGAGGGCTACTCAAATGTCCAATGAGAACATTTGGTCATGTGGTACTAATGTACTTATGGAAATGTTGTATTGTTAATTATTTTCTACCATGTATGTTTTAAAAAATGTATTTAAACGGAGGGAAATGCAATGTCATGCGGGTTAAAAAGGTTTGATAATGCCGATTTGCATTACTGTTATTATTTTGGCGAATGGCCATGTTGTGTAAAATGATGTATGAATGGTGATTTGTTTTAAGTATCGTTGGCACTGAAAATTTTAATTGTGTCTTTTGTAAGTTGGTCACATCCTAATTATACACCATTTAACTCCCACTCGCATAATTCAATTAGAATTGTGTCCACGCCTGTTTTTTCTCCAATCTTTACAATTCTGAACTCTTCTCTTTGTTTTTTTATGTATATATATGGAAAACATTACATTAGATTCTGAAAAAAATAAACTCTTGGCATGTCAGAATATACGTTAAAAGCAACATTCTTAACTGCTGTCTGACATTTCGTCATTTCACACTAAAAGAAATGTGTAATGTGATTTGTGATTTGATGTAATGATTCGCTACAATGGCTGCAACATGATATCTGAAATGAGAGAAGAGGCTGATCCTATTTACCACACTGGACTGACACATACTATATAGACAGCGCTCTCAAAAAAGAGGTTCACTTACTTTTCACAAATGCTTACCTGTTAAGAAAGCTCATAAGCTCGTAGCTGAAACTGTTACTAGGGTATTGACTTTCCATTCAGAAAGCTTTTTATGAGCTGTTAAATTTCATATCAACCAAATTCAGCCCCTATAATTAAAAAAAAAAAAAAGATAATGATAATGATTTTTTGAGGTGGTAATTTTGTTTTAATTTGTGCAATATGATTTGTACAGAAACATACAAAAAAAAAAAAAAGCAAAAGCAAGGATGATGGTCCACCACTAAATCTAACTAAGTGAGGCCAATTCTCTAAAAATGTAAAATAGTTATGAATTGCCTTGAGAGTGTGTTGACAAGGTAGTTATTTTTCATCTTTAAAGACTAGCCTGCACAAAGGGAAGTTTGAAGTTGCAAATATCAAACAAATATATGTTTTGTTTACACCATTAGAGTAGGCTAAATATTATGAATTTTATTATAAAATAAATCTACACTGGCATACATTTAGTCAACCATATATTAACAAACTATAAAACTGTCAAATATTTATAATACTTTTATAAACAGTGATTTGAGGTTTTACATTTTTGCTCTTTCATTCACTGTTTTGTTTGTAATCATAACTGTTTTATGAATTCACGCCCAAGCCAAACTAGGTCAACATGTGTTCAGTCTGTATGCATTTTTAATGCTTTATAAGTTATGTAGAGACTTTAAAAATACACATACCTTGAGAAATATTCACTATTACACTGATAACATTAGGTTATAGCCATATGGAAAAATCCCACTGCTCATATGGTCGCTCGTGAGCTGTCGTCGGTATTGAGAAAATTCGCTTCAGCTCATGAGTGCAAAGTTTCAGTTAGTTCACCCCCAAAAGTTAAAGGTAAATTTAAAAAATTGTTACTTGTAGAAGTACATGTGTGCTGAACCACTTCATCAGACGCGACTGAGGTCTCCAGCTCTCCTGCGCCCCCTGTCGGTCTTTGATGAAATTACAGTTCAGAAGTTTCTTCTAATATTACCGTTTTTCTCGATTGCTAGCTCACTATAATTGATTCATTTGGCCCAATTTTTCAAAACATTCATATAGTTCTCGAAACAAAGCCACGTTTCTCAAAACTTTTAACACTACACAAAAACGGCATCATTTTGCAATGAACTCGAACAGCACACATTTATCCATGTGTGAACATTAAGTAGCAAAACTGATGATACACAGTTCAGAATCTCAGGATGATTTGAACAAGAGCACAGGTGATTGTGTGTTTTGAAAAATGAATCCTGGTAGTGGGAGACAAAGAGGAATTGGAGGGGAAAATAAAAATGAAGGGGATGAGGTCAAAGGTCATTTGTTCCTGATGAAATACAAAGCACTATTGACCTTGTTCTGCTGCATGGACTGACCATGAGGGAAGCTGGCCTACAGGCTCATCTACAGGGTTTCAATACTACTTACACATACAATATAATTACAGTACACAGTAGCAGTACTTCAGATGAGACAACTTTCATTATTCATTATACAGTAACTACTGTAGCACATGTTGTACACCCTCAAACTCATTACTGTTGAATTGATTTGTAGCCAAGTAGTCCTTACATGTACTCTATTTTTGCAGAAGACAGTATTTTTTGTCAGAAGACTGTAAAGTAACTGACAGTTTCTTCCAATGTGTGTTTACTGTATATTCAGTTGTTTGGTCTTTGTACTTTTCTCTTGTAGTGTTTGTCAGTTACTGTAAGATCTCTTTACAGTAATGACAGTAAACTTTTCTTAAAGTTTAATGCTGAGTTTTACTGTATCTGCACCCCTCTATTTATGTTGTATACTGTACCAGACATTGACTAGCAAAATGATTCCTATTTCCCAAAAGGAGGTTTTTGTTCAGTGTTTTGAATTGATCTCACTAGTGTTCCCTAGACAGGAAAGTAGTGTGTGTATTTGTCAGGTTTGTGTGTCATCTGAGGCCAAAATTTGAGTCTGACAAAAGAGAACATGTTTTTGACTAAAGTATATGATTTTGACCTGGAAATTGGAAGTTTGCATAAGTTAGTGTTTATAGTTGTGAGAAAATGGTGAATTGTTTCATGAATCGTGTGTTAGCAATCGAGAAAAACTGTAACACATAAATCTGGCTCATGACTGTCTGGTTGTTGAATAAATTTGTCTATACAGGCACCTCATCTCGACTGCTTTAGTTCAAAAATTCTTAGTTTGTTGTTGCCGTTTGGCCACCAGAGGGTGCTAGACTCAAATTTATCATAACAGTAGATTCCAAATCGCCCAATGTTTGGTTACGCAGTGCTTGGTCTGACTGGTTCCTATGAGTATTTTCCCAATAGTAAAATATTGTAGGCTATTGTCTGTTAGAATAGATAAAGTATGGTTATTTCCTAATCTATGCGTTGTCTGAGGTTCTAATAAATATGAAGTACAACAAATTCACAGCAGTCTAAATGATATTTTACAGTAAATTCCACATATAGTTGGGTGCATAACTATATTAAACCATGTTAAGCTTTTCTATCCTCAATTTCCATTGGCACAAATGCAAATTTCATGTGCATTACACCTACAGTTTGCGTATCCATAAATTAATCTGAATAATCTTCCATCTTAAACGGGAAAATAATTCTGCCCATCTGCTGCTAATAATGACAAACCTGTCTTGATCTAAGAGTTTTTTAATCATCCAATTTCTAATAATATTTGTCCCAGGACAATAGCAAAGAAAATTCCTCAAGACACTCCTTTATCTCCTTGCCAGTATTACGCAGGTAGATTTAAATATCTCTTGAGAAAACTCCCATATCTTTTCCCAGAGATATCAGAACAGTGTTGTATATACTAGAGATGTCACTCAGATTCATCGCTATCTCTGTTTACCTGACCCATTGTATTACCTTGTGATGCAATAAACTACTCACAACTGTTTCTATGTCAGATGGTCTGATCAAAGAGCAAACAGTGGTTTCTCTTGAAGTTAAACTGCACATACTTCTGTGGAAGAGTTTATCTGTCCATGCTCTAGTTTCTGAGTGGATTAAATTCACATGTTTATCAGTAGCGCTTCAAAGACCGTCTCTTTTTTCAGCTGTCCTCTCTGAAACCAGTCTTAGTTAATCAAGGTCAGTTAAATATACTAGGACTGATTACATCTCTGAAACCCAGTCTGTTTTTGCGGTTTGTCTTCATATTCTTTCATCCAACAACTGCTCGGCATGAGCTCTCCTGAGAATGTGTTCATGTGATGATCCAGATGTTTGCAACAAGTTAGAGTTAATGTTTTAATGGCAAAACGGATTATAAGTGTAACTATGATTAGTCACATGCCAGTCCTGATCGTCATACATGACCCACCCTGGCTGTAGATAATGATTGACTGTCTGAGGACAGCAGGTTTGAAAATGCATTGGTGAAATGCTATGTAATGTAGTTAAGTTGTGGTACGCAGAGGTCACATTGAAGGTCATCCTCCTGATCTACGGTGACTAAGCAACTGACATGAGAAAAAGACGAGTAAAGACTGCAAAAACGACAAAAAACTGCAATAAACAAACAAAAAAAAACATCTTACAACAATGTTTAATGGCAATGATTTTTCTCATTTTCATTCATTTGAACCAGCGATGTACTTCAAGAAGCGAAAACATATTTTAGACAGTATTTTGTGGGATAACTGGGATAACTATTGTTTTCATCAATTGAAATAAAATGAAATATTAAAATAAATATTAGACGAAAAGCTTAAATTTAAATGAAAATTAGAAATGTTGCCATGACAATACCTGAAATAAAATAAGTATAAGTATTAAATTACTCAAACTGAGTAATGAATAGCTATAAATGAATTAAAGCTAAAGTAAAAATGATGAAAACACATAACAAAATTTCTAAAACCTAAAATTAAAACTAAAATTTAAAAAAAATCAGAATATCAATAAATACGATAATAATATTTAAATAAGCTGAATACGTTTTGTATTTTGTTAGTTTTCTATTTTACTGATGATATTTTTTGTTTATATTTTTAATTTTTAAAAATTATATATATTCACATAGGCTCATAAATATTAATACATACAGTATATTAATATGTGACAATATCAACGTAATAAATATTAATGAGTTTTGATAAGATTATCTTATCAAAATACTTATTTGATACTTTTTCCAAAAATTCAATTCAAATTTAGTATTCATTCATTCATATTTTCATGACAATTCTCATATTTTAAGATTGAAAGTCAGAATCTGTGGGAATTTACACAGTGTTTAAATGGCATTTGAAACTCACACACACACACAAAAAGACAAATTCCGAAGATATGAGTCATTTTAATGTGACCTAAATGTAACAAAAAGGAAAACAAGCACTAATCGCACAATGTGTTTCATGTATTTTATTTGACTGCTTTAGTAATGTGTATTCTCTATGGATAGTACCTCATAAGAACTGGAAAATTTTAGTGTGGTATTTGGGATGCAGCAGGTGCAGAATGCTAATGAGCAGTGGACTGAATGAGTCCAAATATGTTTGGACAGTATGGCACTAATTACCACCGCATAGTACATAGTACATTAGCATTTGTTTGCAGAAGCACGTTTTCATACACCACTCCCAAATATAATACCAACTGGGACCTGGTCTTGGACAGTTCTTTCATGCAATCATGTGTGCAATGGTAACTGACAGACTGTGTCGTGTACACTGTTAGAGATGTTTTTTAAAACATGAATACACCCTAAAACAGCAGTGCTAATAAGATGTTATTGCTTAGTCACAATTCCCATGAAGAGATACTTTATTCAATAACTGTGTTTAACCCAGATTTGACTGAAATGTATCAGCCTGGTAAATGAAGTAGAATAGGACAATTTCATTGTTTTCAGATGCAGAGGTTGTGTGTCTTGGTGTTTGTGTGACAGTATGGCGTGATTCTCTTGTCTCAAATCCCCTTCGCTCCCCTGAGGGACAGACGGGGTTCCTCAGGCTTCCTGATCCGCTCAGAACTGGACCGTGGCGGTTGCTCAGGAGTGTGTGTGTGTGTCACAGTTGTGTGCTTGAGTGCGTCAGGGAGGAGTTTAGAAAGAGAGAGAGAGAGAGAATAATCAAGCAGAAGAGATTAAGGAAAGACGAGCTGCAAGAGTTCAATGCAAGCAGACAGCAGTTATGTAACTGTGGTCAAATTAACCCAGCTCTATAATGCAGAGCATATACTGGGAAAGACCAGTGAAGACTGGAGAACAGATCATTCATTGGCTTTGGAAAATATCAGTGCTGTTTCATGTCAAATATCAGTTTACTATTATATGATGAAAAAAGTGCATCCTGGTTTGTCAGTCTTGCATCTTACTGATTTAAATTGGTTATGATAACATTTTCTATGCATAAAAATCAATATGTAATCCTACCTGTCTGAATCAATGTGTGTCTGCACTGTGTGAACATTAAAGGTGGGGTAAGCGATTTCTGGAAGCCAATGTTGATATTTGAAATCACCAAAACAAACACGCCCCTACCCCAAAAGGGTCTCACCCCTATTTTGATAGCTCTACCCCACACATATGTAGCCTACGCAACCCAGGCAACGATTAGTTCTGTGAAATAAAGCAAAACCAATGTTACACCAAGTCTACACGGGACATGATCGTCGCGAAAAAATATTAAGTCATTATAATCAGTGATGCTGTCTACACTGGATGCTGTGCGCCGTGACAAATCTCCGACAGAAAACTGCTGCCGCATTCTATTTATGACGTGCTGACACAAATTTCAAATGATTTTCAACGGTCGCTTTATGACGGTCCAGTGTAGGCAGACTTTAGCTGTTGCGGCGTGGCACGTCCGGTGTAGACACGGTGTTACTCACCTATCGAGAAGAACCAAAGCAACCTCGGCGTCCGATCGCAGGCCTTCCGCTCCTTGAGTTCTCTCCAGCACTGGAAAGCTGATCCGATATTTACACAGGTCCTACTTCTTGCCTTATCGTTCCGCAGACATTTTCCGCTTTTGTTTTTTATCCGCCATCTCTATCTTTCTGTCACTCGGCTCACTGTTCACTGAACGCTCTCTCCTCCATATCATGAGTAGACACGCCCCTTACTGCTGATTGGCTACAAGTTTGTTTTGGTACTCGGCTCTGACTCATTTTTCTAAAGCTTTTTTGAAAAATTACATACCCTACCTTTAATATATAGTCTTATAATGAATTATTATGCAAATCATACATAGTTATCAACTTATCATTTTTGTGCAAATTTGGGTCACAACTTGCAACTGAAGAGAAGACGCACACGCACACGCATGCACGCACGCACGCACGCACGCACACACACACACACAGCAACACTAAAGCCATGCAGTTTACACATAAGATATAGATTTTCAACTATTCCAACATTTAATAAATGAATGAATGAATGAATGAATAAATAAATAAATAAATAAATAAAAGTTATCAGTTTTCGCATTCCTACTAGTTTTATAATATGTATTTTTGGTTGTGTTTAATTACCTTTCTATGCTGCAATGTTCTAAGTGTTATTTATATACTATTATAGTTTTTAATCCATTTATTCAAATAATTAAGTTAAATATATATATTTTTTTAAATATTTGTTTGTACTTTAATTAGCTTTCTATGCAGACGTTTTTTAGTGTTATGTATATACTATTATAGTTTTTAATCAATTTATTCAAATATTTATGTTAAATATTAATATTTTTAAAATATATTTTCAGATTTCATTGATATTTTATGATTTTTTTAAACTTCTATTTAGGTTGAATTAATTTTTTTACTTCAGCTTTAGTTTTAGCTCAGGTTTAGCTTTTATTTATCTTCAGTTAGTACATTCACTGCTTCATCTTAAATGTATTCAGGTAGTTGGCAACATTTTTTTCATCTAATATATAAATATTAGATGAAAAAAATGTTGCCAACTACCTGAATACTCCTTCATTGGAGTCACACAATAATATTTTTATTGGTTATTTTTGTTTAGATTGCAACACAGGGTTATTACAATTAAGTAAAACTAAAACCATTAAGAACATTTAAAAAATATTAATACAACTATAATAGTATACCTCAGTGACACTCAAATCAATGATATTTAAGTTTAGGTGTAGTTATTTGCACAGTATTTTCCAGGAATGACAGTACACAGGCTTCTGTTGCTGGGAAACAATATGATGGGAATTAATGAGGTCACCCCAGTACAAAAATATTTGGTAGAAAGTCTGGGATTTTTATGTAAACTGTTTAATAGGCCTTTTTTTTTTGGCTTACCCAAGCCATTAGGAATACCAGTGGCCCTAGACAAAGAGCAGCCAGCAACTCTGACCTCCCTCCGGCCTATAGTAAGCACAAGTTATACAAATTATCCACTGCTGTTGCATAAGCTTCTTTTCAAACCCCTCAATGCAAATCATCACAAACCCATTCTGAGAAATCCCACTGTTGTAAGTGACTGCACTCTTTTTACTGCTTTACTATGAGATGCTTGGCAGCGATTCTCTTCTGCTCTGGCCATTCATATCAGACAGGCTTTCCTCTACTGAGACATCAAAGAGAACTGACCAATGATGTTTCCTTTTTTTTTGTATGTTGAGGTAATGTTTCTTCCGTGCATGCGTGTGATTGATTTTATGTCTTTTTTTGGCTCGACGAACTGTCACACTTTGACACTACATGTTATTCAAATAGATCAATAGAGCATGCAGCCAAAAATAGATGTGGTAAAGGCAAAGTATACTTGTCATATGCCAAGTTAAGTCAACATTAGCAGAACATGCTTATTTGTACTCAGTTCAATGATCCAATATTAACTTACAGAACTGTTCCAGATTTTAAATGGAAACAGAATGGCAGCATGGATTTAATTATCGATCACTTTGTTTAATATTTAGCTCACCAAATGTGATGCACTGGCATTTCATTCACTAGGAAAGCTTTGGCAGTCTTTTGAATTGGATGGGATTGGTAAACAAGTTGCATTACTAACTGCTCACCAGTAGAGGCCTCCACCACAGCACGGATATGATATGATGCATAATAATCTGAGAATCAAACTGCATCAAACTGGTTCACAGCTGGATTTTGAAAAGGTGCCTCTTCTCTTCTCATAAATATGCTTTCAGAATATTTTGACTGAATGTGCAATCATTTGAATCAGCAATCAAATCCAAACACATTTAGATGATAATATTATGTGAATTGATGCATAACTTGATTTACTGAAATTTATTAAATGCATGTATGTAAGACATATTGTATATCAGTGTAGTACAAGTTGTGTTTAGCAGTGTTTAATACAAACTTTGGGTAAAATGGGTGACTTGTCAGACTTGCAAAAAGGGCAAATCGTAGGAGGCTGATTTTCAGGAGCTTTTGTAACCAGTTGTTTGTTTGGTAACAGTTTTTACGATCATGACTGTGTACACAGCGTGGCAAGACTTCATCAGTGTAGGAGAATAGCAGGCAATAACTGAACATGATGACTGACACAGTCGAGCACTAAGAAGGATTGTGTCCAAACAACACAGAACTACTGCAGCAAAGTGACAGCAAATCTCAGCATTCATCTTGAAGACCCTGGTTCCTCAATATCCAAGAAAGAGCAGCAATTGCTAAAAAATAGGGACAATTTGAAATCGGGACAATTGTGATGTCACAATTTTCCTTGTCACGCCCCTTAACATGGGTCATTATCATATGTGACCCTGGACCACAAAACCAGTCATAAGTAGCACGGGTATATTTGTAGCTATAGCTAAAAATACATTGTATGGGTCAAAATTATTGATTTTTCTTTTATGCCAAAAATTATTAGGATATTAAGTAAAGATCATGTTTCATGAAGATATTTTGTAAATTTCCTACTGTAAATATATCAAAATTTAGTAATTATGCATTGCGAAGAAGTTCATTTGGACAAATTTAAAGGCGATTTTCTCAGAGGTTTTTTTTTTTTTTTTTTTTTTTGCACCTTCAGATTCCAGATATTTACATAGTTGTATCTCAGCCAAATATTGTCCTATCCTAACAAACCATACATCAATGGAAAGCTTATTTATTCAGCTTTTATTTATTTATTATTATCTATTCCTTTTTACTTATTTATTCCATTATTATTTATTCACCAATCACAAAAGCGTTACCACTGTTAGGTAAAGAAAGACCTTTTTTGATGCAAAAACTTTGCAAACTTTATAAACACACCTCAAGAAACAGCATATAAAAATCTGAAACTGCATTTCATGATCATCATGATCTATATGAGTTCCTGTTAATAGTGCGAAAACCATCTGTTTATGTATATGAAATGAACTATGAGCTAGACCGGTGGTTCTCAATACATAATTGACTCGAAGGACCCTCATTGTCCAACATATTTTTCAGCAGCTCCACAATATAATTTCTAGTATTTCTACTGTGACAAAGTTGTTATTAACAGAAACCAGGAGTATTTTAGAACTTTTAAGGATGATATGTTCTTTAATTAAAAACAACAGTTGCTGAATATTAAAATATTATTTTGTTGTTGTATTGTTTTTAATGCATTATAATATTAGTTATAAGATATATAATACTACGCAAAATAGAGCTTGATTTGTTTTTTAGAATGCTTATTGAGGAGAAAAGGGTTTTATGTTTTTTTTTTTATAAAATAATAAAAAAAATTCAGTTGGCGCTTTGATTTCCTCTTGATCTTGGTTTTTTAGCATTTTAATTTAGAACTAGGTTTTGGTCTTTATATTTTTAATAAAAATTTATTTCAATACTTTTTAGTGATGTTGAGGGTGTCACGCTTTGGGTCAAATGAAGACAATGAAATCAGTCCAAAATAAAAAAAGTCTTTATTAAATCTCACAAATAGATCCAAAAAGCCAGCAAAACAGTGTGGCTTGCACAAGTACACTCTTAAAAATGAAGGTGCTTCAAAAGGTTCTTCAAGCGATCCCATAGAAGAACCATTTTTGGCTCCACAAAGAGCCATTCAGTCAAAGGTTCTTTAAAGAACCATCTCGTTCTTAGCTTTTTATAATCTGAAGAACTAATAATGAACAGCTGTGATAATTGAATTGGTGTCCATGGAAATTAGTGGCGGGAAACTAAGACAAAGGAAAAAGGAAACTGGCAATGAACAAACTAAAAGTCCATGAAACTGCAACCAAAAGAGACTGAACTAAACATAAATGTGACAGATTGCCCCTAATGGGCCCCCAGAACTAGACAATGATATTTGCTGTGGTGCTTATAAAATTACTATATATTCATATGAATTTCAACCTAAACTTTTAATGTTGATAACACTCTTGTTTATGTGTAAATTATAATCAGTATGACCTAGTCCTGGTATGGTATTTGACAAATCCCATAACCGAGTTTGTGACGTACAAAAAACAAATCCAACTGCAATTTGTACCTTTAATGAGCTCTGCAACACATTTTAATATGTTCAGATTTAAGTTTCACAACTTTTCTCTCTTTTCTCAGCCCAACAGGAAGTTCGAATAAAGCGGATCGGTGAACGGATTAGGAAGTCCTAGCGAGGGCTGAAAGAGACAGGACCGAGTGGGCCGTAACAGCCCAGGCCATCACTGAGGAAACGTTATATGAAAGGCTATTGTGTGAGCAAAACACTGCAGCTTTATGGAACTGAACCTGTAAACTCTCAGTGGACTCTGTTGTTTTGTTGTACAAGAGACTGTTCTATGAGTGCTAGAAATCTCACAGGAAAGAGTGAACCAGACCCTTGTAGGCTATTATGTATGCAGGGCTGGCTCAGTCAACAAAGCCAAAGTATTGTGTTTTTCTGCAGTGTAGAACCTGGAGTTTTAGTTATCTATAGAAAGTCATTGAAAAGGGAGAACCCTCCTGTCTAACGTGACTTTCAACAAGCACAATTCAAGTGTATGGCTGGGTACACTGTATTATGATCTGGACAAAAGTCTGTTCATTAAATGTCAAACCTAATGAGAGCCAGTATACATGAACAATTGTTATGCAGCAGACAGGTGTTGAGTTACAATAAATTTCTCTTGCGGTCCATATCTCTCAACCATACTTACAGAAGGAAAGATTTCATGGCAGTATGTCTGTGTTATGTGAGCTCTACAAAATGCGCCATCCTGGATGTTCCGTCCACGTAGTGTTACAAGTCTATACACACCTGATGCCTGCAAGACATTTTCAGTGCCTTGGGGATTGACTGCTAAAAACACAATAGCCACATTCACACAGCAGAACAATATATACAAGTGTTAGTCATTTACATTCACATTTACGTATTCTATAACTGAACTGACACCCGTGCATTTCCAGGACTCTCACAGGAGTTTGTAATTATTTTACATCTTTACAAAGTGGTGGCTAAGTAACCACTGATGGTTAGGTTTCTTGCATCTTGCTTTTTTCTCTAAAAAATCAAATAAATAAATAAACAAACCTTGCTGTCTTTCATTGTCTGTCACATCTTACAGTGTGAGAGAGCCTCTCTGATGTGTTTTTATTTGTGGTTTATTTTATATTTTAGTTTCTATTGTGGAAACTTGGTCAACGTCAGCAGAGCTTAACTGTTTTCCAAAGGCTGATGTGAAAAAGAGTTATTTTTTTCATATACCTTTGTGCATGCCTAAATCATTGACAAAAATAAATAAATGCAATTCTTGTTCATTCGGTTCTGTAATAGCACTTACACATAACTCACTGTGTCTATCAATATTTTTCTTGAGAAGAAAACACAAATGAAATGGCTTCATAAGTCAATATATTATTTTATTTCCATATCATTTATAAGCCTATCACTGGCCTACAGGGCCAAAGCAGTTCATTTTGAGGATCCAGTATGCAGACTCAAGTCGTTGGATGCTAGATCATCTTGCAGATTTTGCATCATGAGTTTGAAGTGTTTAAATCAAGACAACAACACAAGGACCAGTCAGTTTCTGCTCAGAGTTTATTGCATGTCATTGAATATAATTATTTTGTAAGCTGTTTTACATTTTTATAGCATTTTTGTTGTTGTTGCTATTTTGAATATGTGTTTGATTTCTATCTCATTTCTATAATATGGTGTAAATATGGTTTATAGCAGGTGTTAACAGTGATTAACAATCATGAAGAGTGGGGACGGGTGGGGTTGCACGGCCCACCACAGCCCGGCAGGGGGCAACTATACCGACTTCACATACTTGTTTACACTCAAATAGGAATCCGCGTGTCAAACCGCGGCTGTCAGCGGGTGAATTAACATATTTGACTGCTTTTTCTTCTCTGCGGCACAACAACAGTTTGTTCTGGGTTGGTTGGGGAGTGTTTAAGAATGTTAAAAAAAATACAGTTTCAGTACAATCAATAACATTTGTCTTTGGAATAAAAATAAAGAGAAAAAAAATTTAAGTTTATATTGTTGTGATTAATCTCAGAGCTGGTTGGTTTGGTTCAACATTTTTAACCCTACTGAATAATTCCTGAACAGGAAAACACTTACAGAAAAAAATGAGCAGGAAAATACTTCCAGAAACAAGGCCACTTAAAAAGTGACCAGTCACTGACTGTTGCACTCTTTCATGAGCTTGCAGGAGTTTGCAGCTAATCCAGGCTTTCTCACTTGCCACTACATACCGAAAAGTCAACCTATACCACAGGGGGTCATTGGGTTGATCTTTATTTTGAAAATATTATGTGTTTACACTTTAAAGAAAAAATAAATAAATAAAAATAAAAAGATCTGTAGAACAATGCCACGTTCTGCGGTAAAGTGGGACATTCTCTGTTGCTTAGCAACAGTAAGGTTATCCTTGTGGCAGTTTTGCTGGCTGTCTCTTGCTGTTATGATCTAGACACTGAGAGTTTCAGAAACACATTCGGCTCTGCTTTCATGTCTGTAGACAGACTCCATTCACAGAACATGCATATGCCACCAAAAATGTGAATGATAATGCAGTAATAATATCCCATTTTGGTCAGCATATTGTGTAAGGAATTCCAGCAGTCTTAAGCCACATCCTTATCAAACAAATCATTATTGGAACAAACAAAGAATTTTCATTTTATTCAAAGTAAAAATGAAAATATTCAATAATATTCAGATATTCAGCAGGATAGCTGTATATACATACATATATACATACTGTATATACACACACACACACACACACACACAGATATATATATATATGTATATATATATATATATATATATATATATACTAAACTAAAAGTAACTAAAAATGAAAATATTCAATAATATTCAGATATTCAGCAGTATAGCAGTATACATACATACAAACATATACATATATACAACAAACACACACACACACACACACACACACATATATACAGTGTTGGGAGTAAGGCGTTACAAAAGTAATGCATTACAGTAACAGATTACTTTTTGCTGTAACACAGTAGTGTAAGGCATTACTAATCAATTTTCAGTAATATTTTACTCAGTACATGTTCAATAACGCTTGCGTTACAACACACTTTTAGCCCAAATTTTTTTTTTTTTTCAATTTAATTTAAAGTCGGGCTCCCGACTTTTTTATGTCCCTAGAGCCGGGCTTCAGGCCAATATTCACGTCATAGTTCAGACGCGGGCCGGTCCTCGGGCCTGTTTTAGGCTTCTCCTTATCTTTATATTTTAGACATCCATCAATCATTGATGAAAAAAATTGCTGCGCTGGTGGAAACAACATGAGTCCGTGCTGCCGCGACTGTCAAGAGCGGCTCGACGGTGTTTAGTGTCCCGCAGCCAGTGTTGTGCAAGTTACTTCCAAACTGTAATACATTATAGATTACTTATTACTGTTATTTAAAAGTAATTCCTTACATTACAATATTACTGTCTCAGAATTGTAATGCGTTACATGACTCCTGTATTACTTTTGAGTTACTTTCACCAAAATAAGTACAGAGAACATTAAATGACAAAATGTACTGGAGCCCTGCACGGCCCTCAGATTTAGGCTCTAGCCAGGCCCTAGCCTGGCCCGTGTCCGACAGTTTATCAGAATTACCGACCTGAGCCCGTCTCACTCACCACCCCACCCCACCCCACCCCACCCCACCCCAAAACGGCTCATATTTCAGCTATTAAAATAGTTCAGTTTTGTATGTAATAGCAAAGTGTTTATATTTAGTTTAGGTTTTTTATTAAGTTCATTTAGAAAAACGTTTGGAGCATTTTTTGTTCATTAAATAAGTCTTTTCTTTCTTAAAGTAACTACCAAGCGGCCAGCGGCAGACCGCAGGCTGATCATTATGTTTGATCAATTTAGCCTTCTCAAATTATCATGACTTGCCTAAAATAAAACCTATAGATATACTAAAACAGTTCAAGCATATAACAATGTTTAAACGTTAAACCTAAATAAATGTGCGCTGCATCCAGTAGTTTGTGCGGAGAGTGAAGCTAAAGCGCAGGACATGGAGGCACCAGCGCAATCAATTGCAATTTTTTTCAATGGAAACAACTTACGCCGTAATTTTTGCTCATAAAGGTAAGAGTAATACATCATTCGGAACTGTAAAGGGTGTACTTTTATTTGTGTGCACTCACAATATCAACAAAACGTCGCAAACGACGGCAAGCTTTATTGCGTGTATTTGAAGCAGAACTCTTCAACTGTGCTGACGGCTCTCATTGCGTGCTGTGCTGAACTTTGCTGTGCTGAACTTAATAAAAAACCTAAATGAAATCTAAATACTTTGCCATTACATACAAAACTGAACTATTTTAATAGCTGAAACATGAGCCGTTTTGGGTGAAGGGGGGGTAAGACGGGCTCAGGTCGGTAATTCTGATAAGCTGTCGGACACGGGCCGGGCTAGGACATGTCGGGGCCAGGGCCGGGCTAAGGCCTAATTTGAGGGCCCGTGCAGGGGCTCTAGTACATTTTTGTCATTTAGAATGTTAAGTTCTTCTGGCTAAAAGTAATAAGTCATGTAGCATTACAGTGTTCTGAGACAATATTGTAGATTTACTTTTAAATAACAGTAATAAGTAATCTATAATGTATTACAGTTTGGAAGTAACTTGCACAACACTGCACACACACACACACACACACACACACACACACATATATATATATATATATATATATTTATATATATGTTAGTGCTGTCAAAATTAGCGCGTTAATGCATGCGATTAATTTTTTCAGTTTAACGCGTTAAAAATATTTAACGCAATTAACGCAGGGGCGGGGCTAGGGTTGGCCATCCCACTCACAACTGCTGTTTCTGTCATTTTTTCTCTTGACAACAAGAAGCACGTTTGCATTCAGTCGCATAGCATTTTACGCTCAAATCAAAGGAGATGTTTCAGGCAAGCGCGCTCTACTTCCACTTCAGCTGCAGGCGCGAGTCAAACGACGGAAACTGTGCACTGATATACGGCACGCTCTTAACTTGTTTAAGAGACAATGTGGCAGCTGTAGCCTAATATCCTTTCATATCAAAGCGCGAAATAAGCACTACGTGCATGCAATGGCGTAATCAGTTCGTGTAAGTTACCCAAGATGAACAAGCTGCCTTAAAACTGTGCATGCATGTAATATAATTTATATAAAGTCACATTTAGGACATGTCTCAGAAATGGTTTTCAAAAAGCTGTCCTGGAGCAGCCCAGCACTGTCTCCCTCATCTAACTTTGATTTAGTCAGCTCATTGATGAACTGCAGGCCCTGGAAGTGGGTCAGAAAGAAAAAGCAAGGGTTGAGAGAAATACGATGCGTGTCAGATTCGCGTCATGTTCAACTGACATCTGCAAAAATAACAGCCCAATAACCTAATAACCAATAACAGTGTCTATTAATAAAGGACAAAGAAAAAAAAGAGGAAAAATAACTTAAAGATTTAAGGATTCATCTATATTTAATTTAGAATTTAATGTTTGATAACTTCAATTTCAGTTTCTGTATTTCTGCTGAAGGGCACAGGTAATATGACATTTATTATAATGGTTTTATGTGAAGATTGTTTTAAGTTAACTTAAATTAGAATTTTTAAGTCTAATAAATGTTCAGATTGATAGCTCTCAATTATATTGCAATGTTGAATGGCTATAGTCAATGGTTAAATATGGAGGGGGACAATTTTATAGAGAAATCAGTAGTATTGGGTTCATTGATACTGAACTTCTGTCATAAAAAAAAAGATGCCATTAAACAAATATTAAAAAATATACTGTCTTTATGTTGTTTGTACATTAAATTGAAGATTGAATGTGAAATTATTGCTATATAAAAGTATATTTAAAAACTTTGTTAGATTAATTTAATTTAAGAAAAATGTGCGATTAATTAGTTAATTTTTTTAATCGACTGAATTAATTGGTTAATTTTTTTTAATCGATTGACAGCACTAATATATATATATATATATATATATATATATATATATGTATATATATATTAGTGCTGTCAAACGATTCATTGCGATTAATCACATCCAAAATAAAAGTTTTTGTTTACATAATACCTGTGTGTGTAATAAATATATTTAATATATAAACATAGCATATTTTTCTTAAATATATACACGCATGTGTGTGTATTTATATATACATAACACATATACACAGTACACACACATATATTATGTAAACAAAAACTTTTATTTTGGATGTGATTAATCGCGATTAGTCGTTTGACAGCACTAATATTGTCACGGTTCTGTTTAGTTAGTTTCTTCATCATGGACTATTAGTTTTGTTTTCATGCACTTGTCATTGGTTTTCTTCAGTCACATGTATTCCTTTGTTCAGTTTTCCAGCCACTCTTTAGTTGTCATGGTAATTCATTTAATCAACTCAGGTGTTCATTGTTGCTGCACTTATTTGTCTTGCATTCAAGTTGCTGCTATTTGACCTTTCAGTTGTCTGGTATTGTCTGTGTTATACACAGCTGTCTCACTATATGTGGCCTTCTGTGGATTTATTTTATAAACATAGTTTGATTTTCATCATCGTCTTCACCTTTGGACTACCTGTGACAAATATATATACAGCGATTGGTTTGTTTTGACCCAGCGGTTGGGTTACAGCCCAGAAGGCTGGGTTAAACATTTAACCCAACTGTTGGTTGAAAACAACCCAGTCGCTGGGTTTGTCCATATTTTACCCAGCACTGGGTTGTATTTAATCCAGCATTTTTTAGAGTGTAATAGCTGTTTTATATATTGTAACTTAAATGTCTTTACTGTACCTTTAAACCAGTTAATGCATTCAAATAAAAGTATTTATTTCTTTTCAAAAATAAAATAAAATAAAATACAACCCGAAATCCAGAAATGTTGGGACGTTTTTTAAATTTGAATAAAATGAAAACTACAGGTTTTTTTCAATTAAGCGTTTACCAATACTTAAAGTACTTTTTCTAAATTCTTAACACAGCAACACACTTACATCACACAATTAGTTCATTTTCAAATAGTTAATTTTCTGGCCAAAACCACATTTTGTTAAATAAATACAAACTCTACATTTCAAAATGCTGAATACATTTTTCTACACATAACTCTATCAAAACACAGCAAACTAGATTCAAAATCGAGTCATTCGGTCAAAACATTAGCGCTAGTTTCTACCCAACGGAAGCATATAGTCAATCATAGCACAGTGACTGGCAAAATACTAATAGTTGATGGCTTTACAAAAACTGCATCACTCGTCATGTTTCAGTTCTATAGTTTTAGTTTTTTTGTAATTTAGCTTTCAGTTTATTTTCAACTGAAACCCATTTTACATGTTTAAGTGTTAAATGTGTTTGTTCTTGGCAACATACTATCTAAAACTGAATGAGTCATTACTTTATAGAATGTACAATAGAAAAAATATGCAGCATCTATGCAGAAATTCAATTGAAACCTTGATTGAAATTGCTTTCCAGTTTGTGAGGGTTGGATGTGGATGGTGCCCCCATAACTGATGCCAGGGAACAACAAAAATTCCAACGTACATGGCCTTTGATGCAAGCTTGTTTCCATCACAGAATAAAAAAGTAAAAACAGTAATTGTGACCATTTTATCTCACAATTCGGACTTCTATTATTGGAATTGCGAGTTTACGTCTTGCAATTCAGACTTTATCAGAATTGTGAGATACTGTAAATTCACAATTGCAAGAAAAAAGTCAGAATTCACAATTACCCTTTACCCTTAATATTCCATGGCAGAAATAAGCTTTCATAGGTTCCACGTGTGGGAAAACAAACAAACAAACAAACAAACATAAAAATGCACAGTCCAACACACATTCTCACTCCTCTCCCCTACCTCTTCTCCCTTTTTCTGATCCAACTATTCCTCTCCCAGGCATTATTTTTTCTCTCTCTGATTCTGTGTTGTTCTGCATCCCCAAAACAATTCAAAGAGGTCTTATTTACTCTATGTTGTTGATGTAATAGAACGAGCTTCAACAGCAGACTATTCCTCCAACTGAGACTGGAATCAGCTATTTCGAAATATTTCAGTGATCTTAAAAATGCTAATCAGTTGTTACAATTTTTTATGTAGAGAGATTCTTTCAATACATTTGAGCTGCTGCTGTTGTTGAAGAAGTAGAAGCTTTATACTATATTTAAGGTTTGGAACATTAATTCTTCATTTCTGACATGCTGTGTTTAAGCATTTGTAAATAAGACTAAAAAGATCCATGATTTTGGTTTTGGGTAAGCTTGTATGAAAAGAAAATGTAAGCATTTTAGAAACATCGTAATTGACTGCATATTGTGTGAAAACAACATGAATTGTGTTAATGGTATATGGTCACAACAGACGGATGTTGTGCTAATTGTGTTTAGAGTTTTGAAAATGTGACTACAGATTGGGAAAAAGGATGTTAGCAATTGAAAAAAAAACTGTAAAAGACTTTCAAATCACATGAGCCAATATTTTATTCACAATAGAACATAGATAACATAGAGAAATTTTACAATTTTATGCACAAAATGAGCTCATTTCAAATTTGATGCTTGCTATAAGTCTCAAAATAGTTAGGACGGGGGCATGTTTACCATGATGTAGCATCTCCTCTCCTTTTCAAAACAGTTTGAAGACCTCTGGGCACCGAGGTTATTAGTTACAGGAGTTTTGGTGTTGGAATTTGGTCCCATTCTTGCCTGATATAGGTTTCCAGCTGCTGAAGAGTTTGTGGTCATCTTTGACGTATTTTTCATTTAATAGTGCCAGAAATGTTCTTAGGTGAAAGATCTGGACTGCAGGCAGACCAACTCAGCACCTGGACTGTTCCTACGGCTATGCTGTTGTAATAGCTGCAGTATGTGGTTTGCATTGTCCTGCAAGTATTCGTCTGGAGAGCATATGTTGCTCTAAAGCCTTTACTCTACCTTTCAGCATTCATAGTGCCTTCAAAACATGCCAGATGCCCATACAGTGTGCACATGCTATCCCTCTGCATCAGTGCTGATTTAGCCCAGAGGACAGGGCGTGCAGTTTCAGCTGAATGTAAATTTGGGACTCGTCTGACCATAGAACACCTCCACTTTGGAAAACTTTTTAAATGGGCCTTGACTAGGACGGCGACAGCTTCTGGATATGTTCACCTTTATGGCTTCCCTTTTTGCATGACCAGGCTTTGAGTTAGCATCTGCACAGATGGCCTGTGGACTATTATGACAATTGGCTTCTGGAAGTATTCCTGGGCCAATTTAGTGAAATGTCAGTGACAGAATCATGCCCATTAGTGATGCAGTATCGTCTGAGGGCGGAGCCTGGGCATCAACAAAAGGTCTGCTGGCCTTGTCCCTGCTTCAGAGATTCCAGGTTTCTAGGCTTTTTGATGATGTGTATGGACTGTAGATGATGAAATTTGCAAAGCCTTTGCAATTTGATGTGAAGGAACGTTGAAACTGTGTATTCCACAATGCACTCTTTCACAGATTGGAGAGCCTCTCCCATCTTTACTTCTGAGAGACTCTAGCTTCTCTAAACATCCCTTTTGCCTCTGGAGCCCTGATGTCAGACAAATAACCCAATTAGTTGCTAGATGTTCTCCCAGCTGAATCTTTTCAAAATTTCTTGCTTTTTCAGCCATTTGTTGCCCTCGTGCCAACTTTTTTTAGACCTGTAGCCGGCATCAAATTTGAAATGAGCTCATTTAGTGGATGAAAAAGTGTGAAAATTCCTCAGTTTAAACATTTATGTTATCTATTTCCTATTATTGATAAAATATTGGCTCATGTGATTTGAAAGTCTTTTAGTTTTCATTTTATTCAAATTTTAAAAAATGTCTCAACATTTCTGGAATTTAGGTTGTAAAATAAAATAACATCGCTGACCACAAACCTATAAATAGTGGTGTATAAATTATTATTATTATTATTATATTTTAACACCTTTCTTATAAACCATATGGTTTATATACCACATATCTATTTGGTAAAATGATCCAGTTTTCATGGAACGGTTTGAATAGTGTGAATTTTCTTCTTGCCTCAATGAAACTTTGTGCTTTGAATTATCTGAATGAAGCATTTTACATGCCAGCATCCCTCTCATGACCGGTCACAGGAGGCTCAGGCCTTCACCAACTCAGCAACTACACATAAATCACAGCTCTTTAAGCAGGGTCTTCTCTCTCTCTCTGGGAAGGCCAGACAGGCCGGACTTAGAACCTCAGAAACTAGTGGTCTTGTTGGAGCTTAACAGCTAAAATTATGTGCCAGTGAAAAGGGAGTGTTGGTAACTGCTTCCCCAGTACATTCATGAACAAATCTGCTTTCAGGGGATCAGATGGACAAAGATTGGTGGAGCAGTGTAATGCAGCTCATTGGGGGGTGTAATGAGAAAGCTGTTCCCGGAGGTCCCTGTCCACATAAAGGCATGATTATTCCCTCTCTTGGCAAGGGTGGCTGATGGCAGGACTGGTCAGACACTGGACTCAGTATTCTTCAGTCTTATTAGACGAGGTCCTCTCCCTTCCTGGTCACAGCATCGAGCTTGTTTGTTTTTTGGGGGAGAACTGTGGGAAAGTCATTAAAGTGTAAAGCATCCCCCTTTTATTTCTTTCTGAGGGAAAAGAGAGAGCGAGATGATGAGATCCTGCTGTTAATGAGCGGAGATGTGGCCACACCAGCCAACCGACGCTGTTTTCCATCAATATGGCATTCATTCAGTCCATCTCCACTGGGAAGAATAGACACACTACACTGCTTGATCTGTGCTCCTCATCCTCTCTTAAAGACCAGCTTTCACTGATATTTTATTACAACGCTGCTTCCTTCCAACAGAGCCCATCAAATCATCATTTATTTAAGTGGCTCCCCTACACACCTGATGCATAACCCATCTTGATGAGATAATTGAGGCTGTTAAAGGCTTGTCGCTAGCTATTTAGCCCCTGTTCTGCTCAGCAATTGAGAACGAAGTGCTTTTCAAGTGTCAAACAGGTGAATTCAGGAACTTTGACCCCATCAGCTGTGGAGGTTATACTGGATCCGAACAAAACTGTTTCAGAGGTGTTGAAGAAAGGAACCAACTACTCACTCTTCTCTCCAAAAGTGGTTTGGTAATATTTAAAGGGGTCATGAAATTGTTTACTGAGGTATGGGTTTCATCAAAAATGGCCATATTTAGATATAAATGGTAATTTTTCAATGTACTTCAATGCAAAATCTTTTCATATGAAGTGACCATTACATGTTAAACTCTCCCAAAAACATTTACTGCATTTTTACAAACAGCCACCAAGAATAACTAATCATGCAAAAAGGGGTTGATGCAGCATTTCATGTAGAAATATTCCTGTTCCTTCCTGCAGCGCTGCACTGTAGCCACATACAGTCATATCTACTGAACACAGAGCGCAATGATCTCCTTAAAGGGATAGCCTAAATGAAAATTCACTCAAAAATGAAAATTCTGTCATTAAGTACTCCCCATCATGTCGTTCCAAACCCATAAGACCTTTGTTCATCTTTGGAACACAAAGATATTTTTGATGAAATCCGAGAGCTTTCTGACCCTGGATAGACAGCAATGCAACTGACACGTTCAAGACCCAGAAAGGTAGTAAGAACAATGTTAAAATAGTCCATGTGACATCAGTGGTTCAACCTTAATTTTATGAAGTTATGAGAATACTTTTTGTGTGCAAGGAAAACAAAAATATCAACTTTATTCAACGATTTCTTCTCTTCCGCATCAGATTTTGACGTGCATTCACGACAGTACCAAGATTTTATCAAAAATATCTTTGTGTTCCAAAGATGAACAAAGGACTTATGGGTTTGAAAAAACATGAAGGTGTGTAATTAATGAAAGAATTTTCATTTTGGGGTGAACTAACCCTTTAAAGAATAGGAGCACCAGAGCAAGTGGCTCGTCTGATTGTAAAGGAAGCAAAGCCTCTGCAGATGATGATGTAGTTGTGTCTGGTGATTGTGTCAGTGTCCTTGTGCCGAACATCTTCCCTGCCATGTGATTCAACCAGTGTGAGGCTGATGTCAGAATCCATCATTCACAGAGAGGCTCTCTGAAGCATAGAATCACTTACAAGGCACTCATAGATGCAAGATTAATGTTAAACGGAGATATTCTTAGTCTCACAAAAATATGATTTTTATTTATAGAATATCTATTATGAAAATCAAACTTAAAATAGCTTACATTAAAATGAAATGGCATATTGTACTGTGTAATAAACCTACATTCTTCTCTTAATATTAATCAAAAATATTTAATATAGAATTTAAAATATTCATATAAACAATGTAAAAGATTTTTTATTATTTAAACAACACAAACATTATTTGTTCATGTAACTTCAATGTCATTGAATGAAATTGTTTTGAAGTAACCAAATTAAGTAGTCTGACACTTATTTTATGTGGTATCCTGACAGGCTTTAATTCACTTTATGTCATATCACTGAATTAGAAGATAATGTAGTACTTTCTAGATAACATGCTAAGTGTGCTACTTAAAGTGCTAAAGTTTGAGAACTAATATAATATCAGAAAACTGAAATCTGAAGTCCTATTATCATAAATAATTATTTTTTGACCATGTTTTTTACTGGAAAATAAGACAAAAACTAGGATCATAATTTTTGCTTTTGCAGTGTAATTCTTGATCTAATTACTGAACATTACAGAAATAATCCACACATTGATGTAGAGGTATTTTAACAAAGAAATAATATTTCTAAACATGTGTAGATGTAATCTGAAAGTAGTTAATTCAAAAGTTCTATAACATTCTAAAAATAAACATGACATGTTGGTTGCAAAGAAAAAAACACTCATAACCTTAACCCTAACCATTTCTGAAGCTTATATTGTTTTCAGCACATCCACCAGTCTAACACCAGTCCTGACAAACAATTGCACTGTTTTTCAAAGCTATATTATGTCAGAATATGCATCAATTTAATTGAAGTATCGCCTAAAGCCTGGAATACACTACGCGATTTTTGCCCCGATTTTCCAGTCTGAACAAGTTGACGCTAGTTGAGGAAAGTCAGAGCCAGTCTGCAGATTACAGCTGACAGATTCCACAGAAAATCACGTAGTGTATGATGGTCACAGACTCCGATTTTTTAGCTTCAGACTTTGATTCTATCCAGTCGGAGGATATCAAACATGTTTGATATTTTCAGCCGATTTTAGAACACATATGTTTTCATTTGTCATGCGTCTCCTAGCAACAAGGTGCACGTTTCTGCGTGAGTTCGTTGTGATCGGAACAACTTTAAAGTCTGGTAGTGTATGATCCTCGGTCGCGTAGTGTATGATGCCCAGTTTTCCTTTGTCACTATTTACAAAGTCGGTAAGTGTATGATGCCTAGTGTTTTTAAAATCTGTTCAGATTTTAAAAGTCGTGTAGTGTATTCCAGCCTTTATATAAAACAATAAAAAGTGGGGAACCAAACAGAGATTCTGGCTGTGCCATTCACAGCTGTTCTTCAGTTATTATGAAGTAATCAAAGTAATCTTTATTTTCAAACCCCCCCCCCCCCCCCCCCCCTTTTTTAAAGGGGCTTACAGATGCTGAATATATCCATTCTTAAGCTGAACTCTGCAATGCTGCAACACAAAGTTTGGCTTGTTTCTTCTGCTCTGACTGCCAATTTTCTGCAGTGCCAACTGTATACCTTGGTACACCTTGACAGTAACATTTCTTAACTGGGTTGGCTCAATGTAAGAGGCTTACCATTCACACTACTGCCTTTCACCAATAGGTCTGCCTGCATAAATGAATAGTTCACCCACAAATGAAATCTGTCAGCATTACTTAACCTCATGTCTTTCCCAACCTGTATGATTTCTTTCATTGAACACAACTTCAGTAATTAAATGAAATTCAGTTATTCAATGCTGATCAAGTTCAAAAGTTCACAAAAAAGTGGTGGTTTGTATGTGAATAAATTGTAAATTTGAGTCAGATCTTCTCTATGATTCTAAATGATTCTAAATGATTTGTTCACTAATCAAACAGATCTGTTTTTTAACTTCCTAGTAAAATGTGTATTCATTATTAAAATGTCCATGGTGTTTTAAGATTTGAGTAATATACAAGATTTTTCCAGGTTTAGAAATCACACTTTTAAAATTAGACCTGCTACCTCATATGTCCAGCTTTATCCAAAACTGTGGGAACCCAGGAAACAAATATTGAGGGAGTGAAATAAAATACAAAATATCTAGTTAGTCTGATTATTTAAATTCTTGTTTTGTCCTGTTTTTAATCATTTTAAGTCATTTTGAGACCGCCTTGGAAGCTTGCTCCTGGTGAGAACCACTGCAGAGTCTGTTTGAACAGCAGTAGAAATGTATAGAGTATTGTGTAAATTGTGTGTTAACAAAAAATCCACTGGTGCTTCCAAAGGCATTCATGCCATGAAATACACACTTACATAACTAAGCACATTAATGCACGAACATCATGATTTGATTTTACACTTGCCTTCTTGGCACGCTAGCACATGTGAATCAGCAGGACTTCCACTGTTTCAAGTTTCAAAGAGGCTTTAGCGTGTCCCCCATAATACAGCCTTTGAAATTCAAGGGGCCTTGCACAAACTGAGCCCTATGTGAATAAACAAGCACCATCTTACGTAACACAGCCAATTTTGGAAGGACTAATTATCATAGCACCTCACAATAGGCATCTGAATGGCATTTCATGGTGTCACACTCAGTTTGGAAATCTCACTCATTATGATTTGAGGCCTTTAGATTTCCCAGCGCTCATGCACCATGCCCATACAGTCCACTGTTGGAGTGTAAATCCAGGTCATGTTCTTTAGTAGAGCTTAGGTTAGAGATGCTGGAATTCAGACCAGATATTTGGAGACCATAACTTAGGGCTATGGATCTTTGAGGTGTATCAAGTACATAAACTTCATCTCATATTCATGAGAGTAATGATATTGCCTTGAAAAGTTAATTCTTCTCTATTCTCTTCTTTTGAACCTTGAACTTACCTTAGTTTCTCACAGTGTCATATTTTTACTTGGAGGGCATCCAACTTTAGAACACAAAGGCTTACGTGCATCCAAGGTTCAGCTGAGTGTCAAATTTTGCTTGATGGTTGTTCGAATGACTACATGACGCACACAGTTGGGGCCTGTTCACAGAGAACACGTTTTTGTGTTGCACTGTACAACTTTGTAATTTTTTTTTTTTTTATCTGGTGTCTTTGTGACCGTTGTGCCACATTTTTAACACACCATGTCAAGTTAAAAAAATTCAGCTTTAAAAATGTCTCCACAGCCTGTGGTCTTTTCCATTTCGTTGCAATGTGTCTAGCATTTTTGTACGCAAGAACCTATTCTATGTAAATGGCCCCTGGCAATTTCATATTTTACACATCAACACATAGGCTATATAATTATATCTCTGAAAACATAGTTTCTGTGTAAAACAATTAAATATTAAATAAATAACCCTGCTCACACCAACAGCCATCCATACGACAATGCAAAAACTGCTACTATGAACACATGACCATGGTAGGCCAGTAGTTGGCCATATTGTGCCTTTAAGCTTTTATGTCAAACATCACAGTAGCATCTGTACTGTCCGTCAAGTTGAGTTGGAAATATCATAATTATGAGTTCCAATTGCAAGCGCTCAAGGAAATGATCATAAATCATTCTGCAAATTATTTTAATTTTACATGGTGCATTACAGTTATTTTAAAGGTCTGATGTACAGAACAGCTGATAGACAACAGGTGTAAATATTCACTCAACTGTCATGGTTTGCATTATGTAACACAATAATATAGTTTTGATATCATGTATAAATAAGTGATAGAATTGAATAATTTTCAACATTTCAAATGCAGATGTAAATATTTGAGTTTACAGTTTACAGTCTTATTCTTTATTTAGTTTAGGCTACTTCAGTGTTATGTTTATGACTTGAATGCATGATATGTGTAAGGGATAATCAGCGGCTAGCCGGCTAGCACTTAAAGGATTTTAATACACAACGTGGAGGCAAAGAACCGCCCAACGCGAAGCGGAGTGCATTAAAATCCTTTAATGCATGGGTAGCCGTTGATTATCCCGCTTATTCCATGGTCAATTGGTCATTTGCCAAGTTATAGACAAGTTAAAACTTGTATTGCTCGCCGCGCAATATTTAACCGAATGGGTAAAAATGATGGTTATTTTCGTCAGTTACGGCTCGTTAGCTCAGCATTCTGCCCGCTTCAAATCAGACACAGAGATGAAATAGTGTGGTAAGACCACATTTATTTGAATGAATTATAGCATGTATTTCAATTAATTATCGATCGATTGATCGAGAGAGAGAGAGAGAGAGAGAGAGAGAGAGAGATGACAGTTATGTGTACCTGCTTGCTGCGTCTGGGCGTCTCTCTCTACAAACAATTAACGTTACTTCAAAAACAGCGATTTTATCACCTCATTGCTGGGGAATATAATGTAGTGATCTAGTATCTATCTTTTATTTTAGTAATAAAAATCACGGGGAAGCGTTGACGTTGAAGTTTATGTGTGTGTGCAGCACAATCTGTGATCTCCGACCTCTCTCTCTCTCTCTCTCTCTCAATTCATATTGCTTTATTGGCATGACATACTTAGATACATATTGCCAAAGAATTGTAGACTACATAGCAGAATAAAAACAAAACAAAAATACATATAATATACATCCATATATATATATTTATAAACATTAATGGTACTACTAATACAGATGTGTTCACTCTTTACTTCTTAGTTTGTGGCATTTATAAATATGTTGTGCTACCAAAGAGGAAGCAGGTCCTTCACCAAGTATTATTCTTAATTTGTCATTTTCATGAAGTGACTGGAACCCAGGAATAATCTGCTGTATTTGACTGTACAGTGCGTCTCTTAAGGACGTGTATTTGTCACAGTGGAGGAGGAAGTATTCCTCCGTCTCAACTGATCCAGATCTACATTCATTACAGATTCGCTCTTCTTTAGGTAACTATGTCTTTTTACGTCGTCCTCTTTCTATGGCGAGCTGGTGGTCACTCAGTCTGTACGTCATTAGTAAATGTCTGTGAGTTACGTATATTCCTGACTGAGACCAGATAGTCAGCCAGACTGTACTCTCTGTTGAGTTTCAGATAACATTGGAGACGCTGTATGTATGTCTCCTTCTCTTCATTCATAATTTCTTTGATTCTTCCAGGTTTTTCAGGGTTGGTGATATTGAATGCTTTGTTAGTCAGATCTGACACCATTACACAATGATGACTTTTTTGGGCATTCATTTTTTTGCTTTAAAATGAAGAGAATCTTCAGAACTAGAGTTTAAGTGGATTCAGAATTTTAAAACTCTTTTTTTTAATGATTAGATTTAGGGGGAGACGGCCTAACTCCGCTCTGCAGGCATTATTAGGTGTGTTTCTGTGCACATGAAGGATGCTTCTGCAGAACTCTACATGCAGAGCTTCTAAAGGGTGTTTGTGCCAATCTTTATGGCTGTAGTTACTTGTTGGGCACCAGATCTCGCTTCCATACAGGGCAATAGGCAGTATGACACTATCGAAAATCTTTGTCCAGATTCTGATGGGGATGTCTATTTTGAATAATTTTGCTCGTATGGCGTGCAGTGCCCTGTGGGGCAAGTAATGTTTGTATTGCCAAATTGAAATTTCCAGTGGGAGTTAAAACCAGACCAAGATATTGTAAAGCATGTTGAAGTGTGGTGTTGTTTAAAGTAAATATATGTTTATGTTCTAGATTTCTGGGGTTTTTCTGAAATATCATAATCTTAGTTTTTTGGATGTTGACTTCTAAGTTCCAATCATGGCAGTATTTAGTCTCTCTCTCTCTCTCTCTCTCTCTCTCTCTCTCTCTCCGTATGTGTGTGTGTGTGTGTGTGTGTGTGTGTGCGAGTGATGCGTGTTGGTTAGTGTGCATCAATTAAAGCAGCGCATTAATATGGAACGGTGATTAAACTGACTTGGAACTACCTGTGCATTAAACGGTTATACTGCATACCTGCCAGCCAATCAGAATCCAGTATTCAGACAGACCATGGAATAACATAAAAAGAATGTCTGACTCAGAGGTACAGAATGATTTTCTAGGTGCCAGGTTTTTTTATTTCCATAAATGTATGCCTTTTAAAAGTCTTCACTATGGAAGCCGTTTTCAAAAACCTAAAATGCTGTTTATGTGTGGATGGTATAAGTGAAAACTTTGTTTTCAGAAATATTGTTTTTTACAGCGATTAGAGTAAAAGTCAAGTGTTTCAATATCAAACTTATTATTATTAGCCAGTTTTCTGTATAGCTAATGTCTAAAACATGCTGATGTGAGAGTAATAAGGAATTATGGTGCATAAGCTTGACAAAGACTCATTAAGAAGCTCAGTGTTAAAGTAAGTTCAAGTACTTTGTGTTGAGACGGTCCAGATTGAGGCTAAAAGTAACACAAGCACACAAAGACCCAGTTCTAGCTGAGCAGTGTTTGTGTTCTCTCAACACAACCGACCAGCTCAAAGCTTATTCATGGATTCCGTCCAAATGGCTTTACGACAAACTTTGAGCAATGAAATGGCCATTGTTCACACTGAACCAGAATTATAATTAAGACCGGTCAGCCTGATCAACAAAACCTCTAGGAGAGGAAGAAGGGCTTTTGATGGGTCCTCGTGGCCCATTGGGAATAGTGATAGCCTCATCAGCAATGGACCGGGCTCAAATAACATGGAAAAGGCAGCAGCCTGCCAGCATTTGAATTAGGACCCATCCGAGGCACAATTCGGTTCAACCATTGACCACATAATGCTGTACTGAACGACCGACAATGTTCCCACAGAACAGATGCCTACCTGTGGCAAAGGTAAATGTTCCAGTTCTTCCAGGGGGACCTGTGTGCTTAAAAAAGACTGGCACATTTTGTGGGAACCAAGAGCAGACAAAAGGAATGGAGAAGGTCTAGCCTGGTCATGCTACCTCAACAGGCAAAGGTCTGTTAAGAACAGTTGTCATAGTACCATGTACACAACAAATACATCTCAGTGGGAATAATGTGAAAGGGAATCTGTTAAACACAAGAGAATAACAGGATAAGGTCAAGAGGAAACAAAGATGCTTGTACCGTGGGCTCTTCTGCGGTGAGGGAAAGACCTTTCTCTCACACGATAATTATCCCACATCTCATCTCATACTCATGCCAAGCTCTCACCTCCCTTCAGAGAAGCACTCAATCATGTATAAAGTAGTCAATCATGCATAGTCTGTTCACAAGAATGATTTTATTGATTGTTTCAAAAGCCTTCAATAAACTTTAAATAAGGCTAAATTTAAATGTTAGCTAATGCTAGTACACCTTTGTGAAAAAAGTGCACTTTAGCATACTAAAAAGAGTACTTATTATTAATATATTATTCTTAAAAATTTGAACAATGTAATGGTTTTTTTTTTTTTTGGACAATGAATTAAATCTATATTAAATTCAATTTTTTGAACATAAGAGTGTTTTTGATCCACTTAAGTAGGAATTAAATACATCTTTATATGTAATTTCATAATTACATCTATAGTCTTTGAAATGAAGTGCATGCCAAATTTACTGACAAGCATTTCTGGCAAAACAAAAATCAAAATAAGTGTATTTTTTTTAAAGCAGGTCAAAAGATTAAAACATCGAAATTTTACTATTACAAACTGCACTTTATGTGTACTTGAGTGTTTTAAGAATAATAGAAGTTCTAAAGGGTTCACATTTTCACATTTTTTAAATATACTTTGTTTAAAATATACTTTTTACTTTGAATGTGTACAAGTGCACATTCAATACAGTTAAGCATGCTCCTTTTTGACAAGGGCTGTGCAGTTTAGCAAATAAAAAGCCTTTTCAATACTATCCAAAAGATTCAGTCTTGCATTAAGGCACAACTAACTTGTAAACAGACTAGAAACTAGAGAAAACACTAGTTATTCATCTTACATATAAATCCTCTTCAGGCTCTGATGCTATCTTTACAGTGACCATGAATGCTATCATTCTTAGCCACTGGAGGGCAATCCATGTGTGTGTGTCTGTGTGTTTAATTGTCATGCTTTAACTTTACCTTTCACTGTGTGCTGGAGCAGTACTTCACATATACTCTCTAATAAATCAAGCGACCCACCCTAAAGTCATTCCATAATCATGCATCTGTTTATATAACTAATTAATGCTAACCTTTGGCTAAAAGTACATAGCCTGGCCTGGTTCAAAATCTACAAAGCTCTCACAGTCAAGGCAACCGTCCACTTTCACGTCACGCAGCTTTCTTTATGGCAGGCTTTCTGATAAAACAAGGTCATAAACATGGTCTGCATTATAATCAAGGCAGGGTGTACTGGAGTAATCCATGTCAACAAGGCATTTATCGCTCATAAAATCGCTCTAAAGCAATTGCCTTGAACAGGGCAAAGAAAGACAGTCTCCATATCATGAACTCTTAGTCCTTTCACTGTGACTGCACTCAGGGAATGAGTGTTTCATCTCAAGCGAGTTGTCTTTTTTCCCTCAGGCATCCAGTGTCTCTGAATACTGCACAGGGCCTGATGCAGGATGAATGGTAAGGGTCTGTCTCCAAGCGCTTACTTTCATGAAAATTCCAGAATTCCACAGTACCTCACGTTTCCAGATTCTATTAGCATTTGTCTTTATTTTAGTTGACATGATGTATTATTTAAAAAAAAAAAAAACATATTATGCATCAACCCTATTACCATAATGTTTCTCCTAATTTAGTAATGAACAAATCCATTTACCCATATAAAATTCTCCAAGACCTCCTTAATGTTTTATAAGCTAAAATGCACTTATTTTTGCAACAAAATATCTTGCAACCCCTTAACTCTTTGTACATGTTAAGATGTTAACCCTGTTATTGTAATTGTGTATAGTAAACAATTCATCAATAGAAATGGGGAAATATAATTACTGAATTTTCTTTCTGAGAAGTTGCAGTTTAGTTTGGTTTAAAAATATATTAACTTTAAGTGTAATATCAAATAAGACACTATACAGTTAAAATTATTATCAGGTACTTCATATGTGTTTTAATATATTAGTCAACACAATTGTATTTAAAAAAAACACTATTTGAAAGTGTCATGTGGCTTTTGTTTCATTAATATTTCATCATCTAGTTTAAAGTATACTTTGATTTAAAGAACACTACAAGTGCACATTTAAGTGCACTTTTTCTCACAAGGGTAATACAAAAACTTTCAAGCAAGAAAATGTCTCTTTTATTTTTAACTCTTTTTATATGCTAAGATGTTAACCCTGTTGTTATGATTGTGCATAGTAAACAATTCATCCATAAATATGGGGAAATAGAATCACTGAATTCTCTTTCTGAGAAGCACCTTGTGGGTTCACATACTTCAGCACCTAGTAATATAAAATTAACTGTAAAACTATTAACCTTGTTCGACTTATGATGGTGTAATCATATCTTAAAATGCATTGATTAGATGTGAAATCGCTCAATGAAAAGTATAAAGATGTAAACCTATGAAATACCTGGTAGAATATTTAAAATCTCACATGAATTCACCTAAACGAACTGAAAAATCATGCACTTGTTTAATGCGAATCAAGAGTTTATAAACGTTTCACTCTACTTGAAAATACATAAAGAAATACATACATACAAAAACATTTGAGAAAGCATCTAACTCTTTTTTTTCCAGTCTGAACCTGTTTAGCTGATCAGCAGAACTTAGTATCCTTCCTCAGTCGGGACAAAAGACTTTGAATTTAGGCTAATTTCAGCATTTCTCTTTTTTCCTGTGCTGATGGAAACAGACAGTTCCTGAACTGCACTTTTTGTGGCTCACACGAGGTGTTTCATACAGTATGTTCTTTTGTACACCCTCCATCAAAGACACAGTTTAACAATATATTTTATACCAGCAGCTGACTGCTGGCTGATGTTTTTCAAGCTGAGTCACACAGCAGAAACGCAGCAGAACTTTGAGCTGAAAGAGAAAGCATAAGACAGTTATGAGTTTATTGTGAAGCACTTTCAGTGCCTTCATATTGACTGTGCATCAGAATTGTCCTGACATCAGTTTCCAGACACAATAAAATATACAACAGCTCGGATGAACTGCATGACAGTGCTGTAAAAAGAGATACTGTGTGGGTTGATGAGTCAGGCCAAATTGGTTAATGATTTTTTGACCTGTTCAGTGGTTTAATATTATAGTGAGCAGTTTTAAAGAAATACATTTTTGTTTCTAATAGGTCATCCAAAAGGTGCTCATTTGTCTGACATGGCTTATTTTTCTTTTGTTGAAAGAGCAAATGCTGCAGTAGCCAAATAACATGTCTATTTTACATGTAGTGAAAAACCTGTTTGTCACATCACTTGTTTTCTAAGACTTGACTCCAAGCCATTAAATTCCTCATTGGAGTTTATTGTATTAAACTCTGCAGCTTTACTTCACTAACGTCAAGTCTAGCACCGCTGACGTCATTCATGTTTCCTCATTGAAAAGATTGTCCTGTTTGGACATGTACGCTGATTAAAATATCATTGTGCATGCTGTTGCATACTCCCATTTGATGTCATGCAAAGCTAATCTGTAACTATTCTGTTCATAATATCTTAGAAAAGTTTTTGAATTTTGAATCTTAAAAAAACAGAACATGTATCGGATTTCTGTACATACTGCAGAAAAATTGTACTTAACCCCCGCAAAAAAATTGTACTTAACCCCC
>JAFVLL020034660.1:0-15256 GCA_021397915.2 Tor tambroides
AAAACAGGTGATGGAGATTTTCCGCTAATCAAAGAACCGGCTTTACTGACGAAATGCGCAAAATATCATTCGATATATATCGCCCAGCCCTAATTCACATCCTGCCCAATGTTGTCCAACAAAACAATGCATATTAAAGGCCAAATCATGTAGGCATATATTATGTGCAAAAATGGTTAAAATCACATTACATTCTAACATTGTAGCATTGCAATCTAAAAACAAAATAATGCTTTTAAAGCAGAATTTAAATTCACTAAACTAAAAATGAAAATTAAAAAAGCACAGACTAATTGATTAAAAAAGCTATTTTGATTACCCTATTACAGTCACTTTACAGTTAGTGCTATCATACAAATCCACTTATTTGTAAGTTTAAAATTCTACGTCACATTTATTGACCAACTATACATTTTTTAGCAAAATGTAACTTAAAATGTAACCTATTTCATTGAGCTCCATCTATTTGGCATGCTTTTTTTTTTTTTTTTGCTGTTGTGTCAGTAGGAAATATCAGTCTACATTTCCAAACATTTATTTTGCCATTAACTGTAATAATCCAGTGAGATTTTTGTTTGCACAAGGAGTCTGACATCAGCCAGTGCTCCACACAGAGATCTGATCTTATCATCCAGTCTGTCTGGAATGACATTATTACGCATTTCTTCTAGTTTTCTTAAGCTAGCATATTTTTTCTTTGGTTATATGTGAATCAAATTGGGAAATCTGATCAGATCACACAATTTAAAAACACTAATTACACAGTGTAGCAGTAAATGTACGACTATGAGTATTTAAGGGAGGCATTTTAAAAACGAATCATTTAAAAAAAACACCTAAGACCAACATGCTCTGGTTTGTTAACCACATACTTCCAGATACTGTATATGATATTAAGGTTACCTGCAGCAGATAGGTAAACAGTGGGCCCAGCAAAGGATTGAGGAGGCTGTCATAATAATCATGAGGACAGGACATCACCAGCTGCTTCATGAACAGACGTGAAAGACATTAAGGAAAACAACAAAAACTGCACCTTACAGCAAATCATTCATGAGTCAGAGTCAACAACCACAAGAATCCAAATCTAGTGACAGTGGTGTCACTTCCATAATCATAAACCAAGGTGAATATAAAGCTTTATAATAAGGGGTACCTAAATAATCATGTACTAAAATTGAAACTTACTTCAACATATACTAATAATTAGTGAACGCATTAACTAATCACGAATGAATAAAGACGGATTCATGCCTGAATAACAAAAACTTCATGTGAGTACATGTTTGATAGTTACTTTTAGGAGTAAACTAAATCACATAGCCCCCATGGACGGAGGGACGGACGGACGGACGGATGAGGCACTTATATAGCGTTTTATTGTGTATTGCTGTACACCCAAAGTGCTTTACAATCATATGGGGTATCTCTCCTCAACCACCACCAGTGTACAGCATTCACTTGGATGATGCAACTGCAGCCACAGGACAACGGCGCCACTGCTTTCACCAGACACCAGCTACAGGTAGAGAAGAGAGAGAGAGACAGAGCCAATCCAGTGAATGGGGATTATTGGGAAGCCATATTTAATAAGGGCCAGTGGAGGGAATTTGGCCAGGACACCGGGGTTACACCTCTACTCTTTATGAGAACTGCCATGGGATTTTTAACGACCACAGAGGGTCAGGACCTCGGTTTAACATCTCATCCGAAAGACGGTGCTTTTTACAGTATAGTGCCCCATCACTATACTGGGGCGTTAGGACCCACACAAACCACAGGGTGAGCGAGATCTGGTGGTCTCACTAACACCTCTTCCAAAATCTACATTTGTAGATTTCCATGGTTACCACTACAGTAAACATATTTTAACTATGTCTAAACAAGAATATAACATATTAAGTTGCAATTAAGGCATACTGAATGTTAAAATGCATTTCAAATATAAAGTTAAGTGGGTATCATTACCTATTTTACTCATAGTAATTTAAGAATTGAATAAATTTCATAATTTAAAAGTTCAGTTTATAAGTATCATATCGTATCGATATTGACGATACTGGACTTTAAAAGTATTGTACTGTATCAAAAACAATGTAATTGGTATCGCCCATCCCTAATCTGAAACAGTGAGACTTCTGTGAGAACCTACCAGCAGTGGTCCAAAGGAGGACAAACAACAATTTGGGTACAGTGTATATTCCATATAACACCTTACTAGACAGCTAGTCATAATGTTTTGGCTCAACGGTACATACGCATAAATATACATACATACAAACATACATAAAACAATTCTTGTGTTTTATGTAGCTGGGTATAGACCTTAGTCAGGGTAGTGCCACAACATACCATTTGTACAGTGGGAGATAGCCATAGGCTTCCATAGTATTTTTGGTAACACTTTATTTCGATAGTCCACTTTAGACATTCTTCTAACAGTAAGTAACTTTGCAACTACATGTCAACTAGCAGTCATTAGAGTATTAGTAGACTGTCTGCTTAATATCTTCTAACACTTTATTTTGATGGGTCCACAACATACAACATACTGACTATGAGAAATTTTGCAAGTATACGTCAACTTATTCTACTAACCCTAAACCTAACCTAACAGTCTATTCGGAGAGTTAGTAGAAATGTAGTTGCAAATTAATGAGAATTAGTTGACATGTAGTTACAAAGTTACTTATAGTTAGTAGAATGTCTAAAATGGACTATCGAAATAAAGTATAACCATATTTTTATATTTGCATTAGAATTTCCATACAGGTTTGGAAAAATATACGGGTGAGTAAATGATGACAAATTTCATTTTTGAATGAAGGCTTATAAGCCAGTAGGGTGAATTTAAAGGAGACTCACGTGAGAATCATACAAAATATACTGAAATCAAATTGGTGGTAGTTGCAATTAGTATTCTCCACATTTGATAGGAAGAATCGCTGTAAATATTTTCAAACTAATCCTGTGCCATCCAATTATGTTTATGATGCAGCCTAACCCTAACATGTAGTTAAGGTGGACTTTATTTAGGAATGAATCCATATAAGCCTAGTCATATTTAAGGATAGTTGTTTATTCATTCTTGATTAGTTCATGCCATCACTAATCATTAGCTCATTTTCAAGTAATAATAAAGATATTAGGTTCAGGTACCCTTATTATGAAGTGTTACCAACAAATGTTACTGACTTGAGTATGTTTAACTAATAGTTCAAACAAAAAAATCATTATATAAAGGATATGAACTAAGGGGCGGAGCCTGTGGTCTGGAACACTGTCTAGATGGGTAAATGCAGAACTAACAATCTTCTCTGCCAAGCCTTCTATTGCATAAAAGTCTTGCTGCATGCAGGGACCTGCATTCCCAAGCACGTGGTAACTTAAAAAAAAAAAAAAAGACAAAAGAAAAGGGTAAATGGGATCAGGAAAATGAGTTTAGACCATTGGAGAGTTTTTTTTTCTATTAAAGAAAAAATTTTAAAAAATTATTTCTCCAACCAGTTATCATAGAGTGAGGAGAAGAAGCCTTGCATGCGTTCAGCAATGTTTCTGTATGCTGAAGAGTCGTAGGCATCTAAAAGTGGTTGAGGAATTCCTGTAGGAAACATCAAGAGTTATTTCTTTAAGATAACAAGAGTCTGGGGTTTTAAAGGCAATGTTGATTTAACTGCACTGACACTATCAGATGAGAACAAATTTTGAACTGAATTGAGCTAGATAATGACACTCCTGCCTTCAGCAGAGCTGCTTAAAAGCTAATTGAATTTGTTTCGTAATTGATGAAATCTGCAACATCACCCTTATTTTCTGCTGCTTCGACAATCTATATTGTTTAAAGCACTATAGAAATACATGAGACTCGATTTGACTTTACCAGTCACAGCAAAACCTAAATGACGGTGTTCATAAAAGGACAGGACAAATGAGAAACCTACCTAAAGCAAAATTCTTCTCCACATCCATAATATCATAGACCCTTGTAAAAGTCTTGCTAAGCCGGTTGATGTTCTCTGGCAAGAACAAGCTATTTTGGGTCCTGAAAGGATGAAGAACATCAAACTATTCCAAACATTGTTACAATAGTGGAAAAACAGTACATAGCACAGCATAGCATACACCTATACACTATCCATGATTTTTTTCACCATATACTATTCCATATCAAATGTCTGTTTTTGTAGGAAACGAATATCTAGGAAATTACTTAATTTACCTGATAAGAGCAAAAAGGTTAGGCAGCAAGGCCTGCAGGGGCTCTGCACAAGGGTTTCTGTATATAGGGGCCCCATCAGAGGTTGTGCTGACCACAAAGCCTCCTGCTTTTGCCTCCTCAGGATTAGCAGGCCAACGAGCACGCTTTACAACCCCAAGTATGGTGTTCACACAAAAACTAATCTGTCATTAAAGACAAAAGCAAAACTGATGAGATTTACAACAAAATCCAACAGCAATGCAAACACATTAGACTGCATGCATTCATCTGAGAAGTAGTGACACCTACCCGTGACCTGTTGATACCCATCTGATCCTCAGTGTCAGCGTCACTGATCACCTGATCAGCACCAACATATGCCAAGAAGGTAGCAGGGTCCCATAACATACTACACAACACAAAATTAAAGAAAGGTTCATACATCAGGCAGCCTCAGATGCATGTACATAAACTAGATATCAATGACTTCATATCATTATCATGTTAAATATCGGTTTAATAAATTCAGTAAACACCTGTCTGTGCAACAATATCCATTCATACCTCTTCATCTCCTCTGATAGCCACTGTGCAGTAATGGGTGCCATGAGTTCTTTCAGAAAGGCTTTCTGCTTGTTATAGTCTTTAAACTGATTGCTGATTAATATCAGGGCTTCCATAAGAGCACACTTCTCCATTTGTGTCAGCAGCAGCTCATTGGAGAACAACCTTTTCACATGCTCATACATCATGTCAAAGCACGGCTACAATGCAAGAAAAATAATCTATTATCATTAGCGTCCTAGAAGTGAATGCTAATATACTGTTTCTTTAGGACCATAACTAAAATTAAATATCATGTTTTGCATTGTAAAGAACTGTATTATAGATGCATGCTTCAACATACCAGCATAAAATCTGAATAATCTCGACATATCCTAATGATGGAAGAACAGGCATGTCTTCTGAGATTCTTAACAGCTCGTGTTCGAGGTGCCTGAACACATGCACAAAACATCAACAAGACTGTTTGTTCAGAGAATGACATGTAGTTATAAGTATGGGCACCTTACCTTGCATTCTTCAACCAATTCAAATGTGATGGAAGGAAATATCTAAATGTAAGTGAAAAAAAGACATTTGATGATGATAGGTTTTTAGCACATCTATCATGCACTATGTAATGACAAACAGGGTACTATTAAGTAAAAAAAAAAAAAAAAAAAAAAAAAAAAAACTTTGCCAATGTATCAAACAAGCTTCAGGGTTCTTTTTATAAATTCAATAGAGCGAGAACAAAAAATTATGGGGAGAAGGGGAGAGAATCCAGATTTAAATGCGCTAGAGCATCATACTGATTGACTGATACTAGAAGATCAGAGAAGCAATGTATAGCTGCAACAGTTGCAAAAAAAAAAAAAAAAAAAAAAAAAGGAATCCTCAGTCTTAAATTTGACACCCTAAATCAGTGTTTAAACAGTGTTTTGGGTGCACTTAGTGCAGACACATTAACAAAACTGTGCAAAAAAAAAAGCCCATTGTCAATAGTGTAGTGATGTATGAAGCACTTCTCACAAAGAAGTCACTTTCTAATCAAGTTGCTTTCAGTTGCTCAGCGGGGCAAATTGAAGAAAAAAAACAAACAAATAATAATAATAAAAAAAATAATAAATCGACCTCACACACAAAACTCCCAATTGAGTGGACTCCAATTGGAATGACAAAATTTTGTCTGCAAAAGTTCACTGAGCAACAGTAAATGTGACTGGACATTTATTCACATTTTTCATATGACATTATATACCTCACCTTAAAGAGTACTTGAGGCAGGACGTGTGGTTGGTGTGTGATGAAGGGAAAGAGAGTGGATATGATGGTAAGAACACAGGACAGAATGAGAGGATCTCTTGTCTCATAGTTTACAACCATCTGCAGCAGCTCCATACCCTCATCTATGGGAATTTTCTACAGCAATGTGAGGAGGAAAAAAAAACACCTCAATGACAAGATACCTCTTTAAATCCCTCACCGCTGTACCATGAGAAAACTGATTGTCTTACCTCCTTTTCAAGAATTTTGAAGAGCTGTCCCAACACACTTTCTGTGAAGAATGTCATGGCATCCCACTGAACTGCTGACGGAGACAGAGCAGAACAGAGACCCTTCTTTGTTTTAGCTTCAGCAGATAACAACACTAATTAAGCAGTGTTAAAAGGAACATTCCAGGGTTAAATAAGTAACAGAAACACAATTTACAACATTATGTTGATTACCATCTGTCAATTATTGTCTGTGGTAGCCAGCATTGGTGAAGCTTAGTTTGTATTGCAATGGTGTTTCAATTGTGAACATAATCTTTTAAGTCCATGAATAAAATGAATGAATAGAGACATATCATTTACAAACAAAAATTTCGTTTATTATCTTGTGAATGAGAATCTGTTCAGTTCGGCATGGGAGTCGAACTTAATCTTGTTCCACAAGGAGTCAAAGCATAATTCCCAAATTATAAACGCAACCACACAGTGAAACAGTGTAGGATAAGTGATGGATAACATTCTGCATTATAATGGTAAATCTTGTGGCAATCTTTTTGATGAGGTAAAATCTGCATAGTTTACTGGTACAAGGATACTATATTATGCAATATAACTTGTTTTTTAACTATTTGTCCTATTTTCGTCTCTTTTTACAACTCACAAATCAAAAAGAAATGCGATGAACTATTATTTATATAATAAAAAAATAATAAAATAAATTTTGATTCTCTGGTAATTAGCCTAGTTTATTATTAATTATATTGTAATTATGAATTGTACTGTTATTAATTGTAATTATGGACCATTTATTTCTACTTAAAACTTTTCTTCTTCTTGTTCTGCTCGAGTGTATGGCAGCCCATAGAACCACTTGCAGAAAAGTTATGAAATTTGGTACACAGATTGAGGACAGTCCTATCTTTAACCATAACACTGAGTCAAACAATATCAATCTTCCGGAAAAAATAGTGTAGTTTTTAAAATATATTTAAACTAGTTTTGTCAAATGATTAATTGTGATTACTTGCATCCAAAATAAAAGTTTTTGTTTACATAATAAATGTGTGTACTGTGTATATTTATTATGTATATATAAATACACACATATACAGTCTATGTATTTTGAAAATATGTACATGCAATTAAATGTCTATATTTATTTTCATATAATTTATATTATTTATTAATATATTTAATATATGAACAACATTTTTCTGAAATGTATACATGCATGTGTGTGTATTTAAATATACATAATAAATATACACAGTACACACACGTATATTATGTAAACAAAAACTTTAAGTTAAACCAAGTTAAACAAAAAGTTAAACTTATTATTCTAACATAAAAGGTCTTTAAAGTGTTTTGGGCCATTATGCTTTGGCACAGTATCTGTCAAACTAACTAAAACCAAAAGCACAATATGGCTTAATCCCTTCATCAAGTCTATTTTCGCTGCGCGTTTCAAAGCGAAGCACACAAATTGTTCAGGCGATCAGCTCGTGATCCGCTGTTTTCCACACCTCAGAACGGCTCTGTTCAGAGTGAATGAATGCAGTGAACTCCATTACTGCATGTGCTGTGAGTTTATTCATTTTCATTTATTTTACAGTGCAGTTGTTTTACGATATATGGCTATTACTGTCATTGTTGTTATTATTATTAATATATTCTAATTAGTTTGGCTTCCTAAAACACCAGTGTGAATGTAATTTAGACAGACAGTATACCACAAATAAAAGGAGGGTTGAGTCCCCTTTAAAGCTCTAATACAAAGTCAATTCAAAGTCAATTCAAAGGCAATCATTACATCCCTAGAAGACAGATTTTTATTTTTTTTTTGGTTACCCATAATCTAATTTAAACATCAAAATTCAATAAAAATATAACAAAAATGAAGGAGTATATTTTAGTTTTTTCGTATTTCCAATTCATTTCCTACGGTGTTCATTTTTAACCATGAACAACATAATTGTGACTATTTTCTTTATGACTATTTAGCTTTTTCAAATAGAGTCCACAATTTTTTTTTTTGATTTTCACATAGCAAGTGCTGCAAAAGTCACCAAATTTCATTCCATTCCAATGAAGTTATGATTTTTAAAAATTCTAACATTTTTTGGGGGTAAAATGACCGAAAACCAGAGGGTTAAAAAGTTTGGTATCTGGCATTTTTTGAGGTTTAAAAATTATCTGCTGTGTGTCTGTACACGACCATTTTTTGGTCAAACATAATGTAATCTTTGCATTAAAATATCAATGTTTCCAATACACTGAAGGGTATTCATCATAATACCATGGAATGAGATAAATAAAAAAATAAATGAGATACAGCATAGAATGAGATAAATATAGAATGAGAAAAACCGCAGTACAATTCCAAAAACTGCACAAACTTTTGGCAGATGAAAGATTACCTACCATGAGAAAGTCTACTAACAGTACTCACATGTTGTATTTCCAGTATCTATAGGTGTGCAGATCTGATACTGCACCCATTCCCTTGCAATTTGGAAGGCCTCAAATGGGACAATTTTACAAGCCAGACGAACTGCTTCCCCCTGCTGAGACCTGAAAGCTGTTTATGAAAAAAAAATAAATAAATTGTTCAGGGGTTAACCAAACCATTGTAAATGCAGTTTTATTTTATTTTTTTAAAATTTGTTCTTTGCTCATTTCTGTAATTTGTTCACTGTTTGAATAACCATTGAAATTAAAGCATTTTAATTAGCAACTTCATGTTACTAATCAAATCAACTGAGTTGATTATATGATGTGCAGGGCCCTATGAAATCAGTTTTATTTTTTTCCAAATTCCGTTTTTTCAGTTTTAATTTTGCTGGATTCCATTTTTTTCCATTTTAAATTTTCCTTTACTCCTTTTAAACGGTTAAATTAAACATTGTTATTCAAATCGCATGTCTAATTAATTAAAATCATGAAACTTATACAATTTCCCATCAATTTATTAAACGTTTAACAAAAAAATGTTTTATTTTTTCTCACCATATGTTTTATTGTTACCAAATTCTATGTTTTAGTATGTCTAATGATTTGAATGCATAAACAAATTAATTTATTAAAATTCATTCTTAAAATAGCATTTTGAAATGTTTTTTCCCCTCAGAAATTCTGTGTTGTGCATTTAAATTGTCTGGTTATCAAGTGAAAGCATAAAACATTCATTTCATTAATCTTTTAATTACTGGAAAACAAACAAACAAAAAAAAAACAACTTTATTTTTTAAATTAAAACATGGAAGAAATTGTGTCATTATTCCATAAAAAGTCAGTTTTAATAATTTTAGTAGTAGTAGTAGTATGTACATTCTACTGTAATATATTTCTGGCATAATGTCTTCAATTTAAACTGAATTTTTATTTTGACAGGTTGCCGTGAATACTTTTACATTTCTGTGTGTATATGATATGACGCTAATTTTACTCAAATGAACGGTGAAATGGTCGTGAAGTGACTTTCAGAGTAGTTCTAGAGATGTTGTTCATGTATTTATGTCCTAATTTAGTGAGACGACAGACGCTGAAACCACTGCGAGTTGCACATGCTTCAGTATGTGTGTAGTAAACAAAAACGCCCGTCTTCACCATTCATTCACAGAGACATATTGGATTCATATTTAAATAGTAATTTTGTGGGATAATATTCACAGATACTAGTCCATATCACGATTTAAGTGTAATACCCTACTTTTGATTAATTAATTCAAAGTTTGACAAATTCTATGACATTGCACGTTATACAGTAAATTTCATTTTTCTGACTGGATTCTACGATTCCATCTGCGTTTTCCGCATCACGGAAATAATAGGGCCCTAGATGTGTGCATTTGATTGCCAAAATTACAACTGGACAAAATATTTAAAAATTAGTAACAAGAAATTGTTGTTGGTAAAAAGATGTTCGTATTGGTCAGATTCAGCTAATTAGTTACTAACTAATTATAACTCACAATTAAAGGAGCAGTTGAAATCTTCATCACTATCAAAATCCATTCTAGAGAATTCACAACCAGGACAATCATTCTTGGAGGGAAATCCAGTCTGTAAATGGCAAACAGAGCAGTTAAGAATGATAAGAATCATTATTCAAGGCTGCTCTGTCTGGTATACACAACACTTACTTTAACAAGATTGATCCTTGCCGCTCTTAAATATTTTATCGCCATCTGGCCAACTACAGGATCCTTTGATAAAAGTTCATGTCGGAATAGGTTTCCCCAGGTCATTTGCGTGGACGACCTCAGAAACTGTTTTAAATAATATATAAATAATGAATAAATATGGAATGCATAGTAGAGCAAATTCAGCAAAAAAATATTGGTTGACCAGTGAGTTTCACTGAGTAGCTATAATGCCACTCAACCTGGCTAGGATGAGTAGTGAAGGCAAAAAGAGCTTCCATGTATTTATCCAGATTAACAGGAACTTGTACTTCAATATCGGAACCCTAAAGAGAAATATAAAAATATTTTGTATTTTTCATGAGAGAAAAAAAAGACTGCAACACCACAGTGATGTGTATGCTTTAACCTCACCACTAGAGAGCAGATTTGGCTACCCAGGGCACAGAGAACCTGACACAGCCTCTTCAAAAAAGTGTATCTTCTTTCCACAATGCCGCCTGATGATCTGAATTGTAAGATGGACAGTTGTAGTTATAACTAACAGAAGTAAATTCAGTTATTCTAAACTAAGCTTGGCAGTTTCAAGAGAAAATATAAACTCAATGGTTACAGAGAGCTGCACCACCTGCTGACCTATATTAAAATAAAATTCAAAAGAGCAGTGTGCAGTCATACAAATAGTATACAGTCATTTAGAGCAGGGTTCCTCAAATTCGGCTCTGGATGGACAGAGTTTAGTGCCAATCCTAATCAAACACACCTGAAAAAAAGCTCATCAAGGACAGGCTTCTAATAGTTTAATGATCAACAAAATAAAGAATGCTTTGATGATAACCAAGTTAATATTTAATTATTACAATACTAATTTCTTGCTAGAAAGACATTAAAACTGGAAAAAAGTGAATCAAAAACATATTTACACACAACTGAATACCTATCACATTTTAGATGCCACCTTTATTTATTCATTCAATCAATCAATCATTCTCAACTGTCACAGAATGGAATGCACAGGAAAATGGGACATTACAGGCAGTGAAAGATACATCTATGCTGCCTTCAAAAATCGATCAGATTAAGGTACATCACAGGATGTGACAATCATTGGATTTGGACATGCTTTGTTGCCTTCCTAACTGTCACATGCAAAGTAAGCTTTTTTCAACTTTTGGACGCAGCCAAGGACTTCAGTTGCTAAAAAAATTCAAGTGAGTTTGATCTGGGATTGAGCTAAAACCTAGAAGACAGTGCCCCCCTCCAGACTTAGGAACCCTGATTTAGAGTAAGACGTTTACTCACTGTGCAGCAGACAGGATGTAGTTCATGGCAACTTCATCAAAGAGTACCATAAATGGTTTCCTCTCCTCTAACTTTCCCTGTGGAAGTACAGAACAGGTTCAGTCAAAACTTCACACAACATTGTTGCTCTTTATTGGTTGTCTATTTTGCACCACTGGCAAGTTCTTTCAATAACAGCAGTCAAGCTTTATATGCTTTTTATGGCCTATTTAAATCAGCCTTCAGTTTCAAAGTTCAAAGTTCAATTTATCCTGTTAAAGTCGATTCTGTCACATTTTACTGCAAGAACAAATACGATGATGGATTACTGCTTTTTATTAACTAAAAATTATAAAGAAAGTCTTAATAAATAATGCAGCCAATAATTGAATATTAGGTTTTTATTGAGTTTCCCTATACATGACAAACTCAGGAGGTTAACAACAGGCACAATAAAATTATTTTAAAAAGAAGGGAGAAATAAAACAGCAGGTTGAATGAATTGAAAAAACAGACATCATAAATTTCTCACAACTGTCTGTATCTGTGTGATTTCCATTCAGCCATGCTAACATTTTTTTTTTTTTTTTTCATATGAGGCACTCTCAATCATTGATTCAAGCCACATACTAATCGTAGGAGATTGTGTATCCTTCCAGCATCTGTCGTGCTGCTGTGACTATATCTACAGTAACCAGCAGGGGCCCCTGCAGGATTTCTTCCGAGGGTGCGCACAAAGATTTTTTTTTCCTGAGGACCAAATGATCAGTGAGAGCAGAACGAATGTGTGACACGTTTTAAACAACAATAACAAAAAGTAAAATACATCTATCAAGAGCATGCTCAAAGATGAAAACAACAGAGTACAAATCAGCGTTCATGAAGTGGATTAGAATCCTGGCCCTTGTCTGACAGCTTAAACAATATCTGCAAAGTTACAATGCTGAAAGTTCAATGCAAATGGAGAAAATTTTAAAATTATGGCAGTTTAATGCCTACAAAAACGGATCGTAGGAACTACAACGAGCTACTTCCCGGGTTTGTGACGTCACAAAGCCTGAAATTTGCATAAACCCTGCCCCCGGAAACATGATGCAACAAAGGGGGCGAGGCCATGCTGTGCCGCTTTAGAGAAGAGCAAGAGTTGCCATGCCGTCAAAACTAGGGGTGCACGAAAAAATATATTCATGTATGAATCGCGATTCTGTCTTCTAATGATTCTAATGGATTCACAAGTTTCAAAATCAGTGTTCTAAAGCAGCGGTTCTTAATCCGGTTTCTCGCGTCCCCCTGCTCTGGACATGCTCCGCATCTCTCTCTCTTAGCTCAGCTCCATCAAACTGTGTTCGAATTATACACTTTATGTGTATAGACAGACAGATATTTTTCACATAGCTACAAGAAGCGTTAAACTTGGACACGCACACGGTTGCCGTGGTAGCAAGCAATACTTGCTGGCAAACACTTCTTACGGTTACAAAAATGCTACAACACAATCATGTACTCTGCTGTATTAAAGCTTTAATCAGGATAAAACCATATATTAGAAGCTAACAGAAGCAGTAGCATTTACACATAACAGCGTATCTAAAAGTATGAGACAACATACAAAAAAAACATTCTGAAATGTCCTGTAAGATCCGTGCTTGCACAGGTTCTGCACGATCCTCTTCACTAATATTCTCTGGGTCTCAATCGGGCTAAAATTGATAAGCAATATTGACGACGCCATTGTTTACAATAAAACCGAAGCACATACTGAGGTGAGGAGCATGACGTTTCTGCAAGCGCACTAGACAGTTTAGCGAATCACAGGACACTGGGCCAATCTGAGCCCATTGCGTATTTCTGAGGGAGGGGCTTCATAAAACCAGGAAATCATCAGAGCATTCATAAAAGAAGGGACAGAGCGATGTAGAATAAAGGTAAATTATGTGAAAAATAATGCGTTTTTTTTTAATAAATGAAGCATTAACTCATGATAGATTGCACCCCATAAACACAATCAAGCCTAGGAAAAAAACAAACAAAAAAAAAAACAAACACAAAAACAGTTGTCGCGCCACGTCGCAACAGGTTGAGTCTGTCTACACTGGACGCGAGAAAGCGACCGTTGAAAATCATTTTAACTTTGGGTTAGCACATCATAAAAAGAACGAGGCATCAGTCTACTGTCGGTGCTCTGCTCCAAGTTTGTCACTTCTATAGGTTTGGTGTCCCTAGTGGCAGTTCTATGCGAAGTGAGTTCAGAGTCGAGCACATTTCACATGCAGTCAGTTTCTCCTTGATTTTTGGATGCCATCCTTTGTTTTGTGTTTGTAAACGCATCATCTGTAAACTAATTCTTCGTTACATAATGCTTGATTATATATATTTGCACACATTTGTGATAAGTTCTTTTGAAGCTTTGATTTGATGTAATTTTAGTAATAGCCTCTAGCTGTTAGCCTAGCCCTTATTTGATATGGCACTCAATGTGCTGATTTCATTCTACTTTGACAAGAAAACTTCTCTATACGAGTCAATATCTGTATTTGTTGCTATTTTTGGTTATCTGATAATCTCATTTAAGTAAATTGCTTACATCGATAATGTTTGAGCCTTTTTCAGATACAAGTCTCGGTGCGCTGCTCTTGTCCTTTATAGACGGTGTATTTAATTTTCTTATTTAGGCTACTTCATTTAACTGTATTATTTCTTTGATATTTATTTTAATGTTTTGCAGGCTGCATGTTCACTGACGGAAGTGCTAAATTAATGTTTTGTTAATAGATGTTCGAGCCTCATTTATTTATTATTGTGTTTCAAAATTATACACATATATACACACACATATATACACATGCACACACACATATACAGGTGCATCTCAAAAAATTGGAATATCGTGAAAAAGTTCTTTTTTTGGAACTTTTCAAAACGTGAAACTTTCATATATTCTAGATTCATTACATGTAAAGTTTTTGATTTTGATGATTAGAGCTTACAGCTCATGAAAGTCAAAAATCCAGTATCTCAAAATATTAGAATATTTACATTAGAGTTTCATTAAATGACCATCCCTACAATATAAATTCAGAGTATCTCTTGTTCTTTGAAACCACAAGAAAAAGAACTGGACTGTTGCTCAGTGGTCCAAAGTCTTCTTTTCAGAAAAAAAGTTAATTTTGCATTTCATTTGGAAATCAAGGTCTGGAGTCTGGAGAGGCACAGAATCCAAGCTGTTTGAAGTCCATTGTGAAGTTTCTGAAGTCAGTGATGACTTGGGGTGCTGTGACATCTGCTGATGTTGGTCCATTATGTTTTTTCAAGTCCAAAGTCAATGCAGCCGTCTACCAGGAGATTTTGGAGCACTTTATGCTTCCATCTGCTGACAAGTTTTATGGAGATGCTGATTTCCTTTTCCAGCAGGACTTAAGCACCTGCCCACAATGCCAAAACCACTTCTAAGTGGTTTGCTGACCATGATATTACTGTGCTTGACTGGCCTGAACCCCATAGAGCAGGGGTGCCCAAACTCGGTCCTGGAGGGCCGGTGTCCTGCAGACTTTAGCTCCAACTTGCCTCAACACACCTGCCTGGAAGTTTCTAGT
>JAFVLL020034661.1:0-37279 GCA_021397915.2 Tor tambroides
TTCACACTTGGTTGTCTGTGTCTGCCGCTCACAGGTCACTTTAACGTTCCGGTTTTGCTACATGCTCTATGAGCGATGTATTAGTAAGGAAAATTTTTCGTGGCCAGAGAAATAATTTCCCTTAAAATCAATAGACGATTAAAACTGTCCGTACTGCGGACGAACCAGTCATTTTATTGTACTATTAAGGCTACAGTTAATTCCTGAAGATGAATATATAATTGATAACAACCCGTTATGATTAATTATGTTCATCTCACTTTGAGCTAATTTGCTACACAGAATAATACCAAAAAACCTAATATAAGCCTTGAAGGCTAATGCCTCATATCATAATGCCTACATGAGCACTACATTACATCTCAACATGCACATATGCTAGCTGCTAGGCCATGGCAGTCATACTTGTTTTTCATGAACTCAGTAATAAGGAAAAAGGAAAAAACGTGTATGATGCCATACACATTTTAGGGTTTGTTAGGTAAGCTTTGCAGTTCAGATGTTGGTCAGACCTTAGATTAATAAAAGGTCAGTGTAATAGTTACATTATTGACTTTTAATTACGTTTGACTACAGCCTAAACAGTGTCTCCTAAATGATCATCTTCAAATTGGTAAAGCATTTTGGAATTGCAGCATGACATAATAAAAGTGTTTCTAGTACCTAATATCACACACACACACACACACACACACTGGTTTCCATGTTTTATGGGGACATAGACATAACGGTTTTATACTGTACAAACTATATTTTCTATTACACTTACCCTAACCCTAACCCTACCCCTAAACCTACCCCTCACATAAAACTTTTTGCATTTAAAAAAAAGTCAATATGTATTATTTATTAGCTGTTTTCCTCATGGGGACCAAAAAATGTTCCCACAAGGTCAACACTCGAGCACGCATTTTCAATCAGGGACATGAATGCTCAGCATCAGCAGGATCAATACAGTGGGTCACAAGTAAAGAGGAGAACAGAGAAAGAGAGAATAAATTAGATACAGAGACTATAGTAAAGTGTGATACAGCAGGTTGTCATGATGATGTTGGTTAAATTATGGTCTGAGTTGCCACTCTCATATCCTTCCTAGACTAATCAGTTCTGTTCTATAATAAGAGAGAAAACAGGCTTGTCCTTTAAAGTTGCAACCAACTTCTGCATAGTGATATAGAAGCCCATTTCTGCCACTGAATAAAAAAATAAAAAAGGTAATTGCGACTTTTTATCTCACGATTCGTATATTTTTTCTCGCAGTTGTGAGTTTACATCTTGCAATTCTGACTTTTTCTCAGAATTGCGTGATATAAACTCGCAATTGCGAGTTACAGCTAAAATCAGAATTGTGAGATACTGTATAAACTCGCAACTGTGACTTTTTTTTCTCAGAATTGCAATTTTAGATCTCGCAATTCTGACTTTATAACACACAATTGCAATTCTGTCTTTTTTTCCCTCAGAATTGGACTTTATAACTTGCAATTGTGAGTTTGAATCTCACAATTCTAAAATAAAAAATGTCAGAATTGTGAGATATAAACAAGTTTATATCACATTTCAGAGAAAATTTAGTTTGTATCACGCAATTCTGACTTTATAACTCACAATTGTGAGTTTGCAACTCACAATTCTAAAAAAAAAAGTCTGAATTGCGAGATATAAATTCGCAATTCCAAAAATTCCAACAGTCAGGAAATTGTGAGTTAAAAAGTCGCAATTAGCTTTTTTATATTTTTTATTCAGTGGCGGAAACGGGCATCCATATAGTGACATATGGATTTTGAACCTGTTTTTGACTATGTGCAGATGCATCTTGGATGTGCAACAACAATAGACAAAAACAGTTGGCACATAAAATACATAAACTGGAAAATCCACTTCACATTTTGAACTTTAGCCATGCAGAGTTTTTTTTTTCAACAGCAAAGCAACTGACAGCATTTAGACAGCTGTTTTTAAGTAGCTTTTGAAGAAGTCATTAGTCTAAGGATTCACATTCTTTTTTCTCCCTGCCTTTTGCATGTTTACAGTAAAAGACATATTTCAGTACATGTGTTCAGTAAAGACATATTTGTTTAGGGCGTTTCATGACTTCTGAAGATCAGATGTTGCAGTGCAAATGTGTGTTTGTCTCACCACATCCACCAGCTGCGAGATCTTCAGACCGAATCGAACGGTAATCGTGTCGTTGGCGTGAAGGATAGGTCTCACCCACTTTTGATAGCCCCGAAAAAGATTCCTCAACAACGTGTCCTCCATCTCAGCTAGTGAGACAAACTCTTCAGGAGCTAGAGAGAGAGGGTGGATTAATTTTAAAACAATTAAAAGGAACTAAAATGACATAACAGCCTCAGGTGGCATGTGGTGATAAGGTAAAGCATAATCTAAAGCTTCCATGCTGATTACCAGTATTGTATAGGCCTATACATACACATATCCGTCTGGTTATGTAGGAAGTATGTCTATGTTGGATTTGCCATCTAGAGAAATCACACATTAAATTCAGAAACACTCTCCCACGAGTGTTAGATGAGCACAGAGTCATGAAGTGACAGCTGGCCCATGTTCCTCAGAGCTCCTTCTGCTGACGCAACCATTGCCATGACATGATGACCTCAGACAAGCGCACTACACAGAGCATCAGGAGAACAAGATGAGCCCACGACTACACACACACATACACACTCTAGCATTAATGATTACACTCTCTCTCACACACACTGACTGAACTATGGAGCACAAAATGTATTAAAAAATAAATATTTTGCTATTATTATAAATAGATGTCTTTAAAAATCTTAAGTGTTAATTCAATTTAATTTAATTTATTTAATTAAATGAAATAATAAACAGTAAAATGCTAAATAATTTTAAATTTAACATTTAAAGAGTTAGGTCACTTAAAATGAAAAATCGGTCATCATTTATAAATACTATTCCAAAGCCAAATTTTAATTTTAGTGTTAACTATCCCTGTAAATAGCATTTTCATAAAGCATTTACAAGCTGCTGTTCTTTATCTTTTGTCAGTATATTTATCTGCAAAAGCTTTTCTTTATTCTTTCTTTAAAATGAACAACGCTCCACTTTCCCCCCAAAATGGTACATGCTACTCATTGACTTTCTATTTACAAGTAAATAAATATATCTGCACTATTTTAGACATGGATATGTAACAACAGATGAAATGGGCATTTACAAAAATAGTTTGTTTTCATAGAATATGTATTTCTGACTGGTTGAGATAAAACTTGTAATTCTCAGCATGATTGTTATATTCAGAGAACTTCCAGAACATTCATGCATGCACTTACCGGGAGTTCTTAATTCCATTATACAGTATAATTCACAATTCTATTTTAGGTAATTATAACTAAGATGGTCCCAGTCCTGTATATTCCAGACATGCTAAAATATACAATACCACAACATCTAACATATATTTAATATCATGTACATAATGTCATTTTATATAATTTTACATTTTATAATATAAATTTAATATAATGTATATCTACATGTCAAGGATTATATGATCTATTGGAAAGGTAACACAGAATGAATTTTCTTAATAAAATAACATTTCGCAGGCCTGTTTATTATGCAGAAAAACACACCAGAGGTCATGCTATATTGCAAATGTAAGTGTTCTGCCTAACTGGCTTTTATGATTATTCGAAACCTACTCTCTGTCCATTCTTTTACCCTTTCTCTCTTCTCTCTTCCTCCTTGGTTTTGTTTTTCTCCATTTACATATGCCCTTTCCAGATATGCCCTTGCAAGCTCATAAATGCATCAGTTTAGAAATGCAGGTAGGTTCCATTAAATACAAATTAAGTGTGTGCATTTGGGGGTTGGGTTTATCCATAAATGTCCTCTGTAAGATACCCTCCATCATTAATGGCATGGCAATCTGTGCTCCACCACATTAATGACAGTTTTACAGGATGTTATGCCTATCATTGCTGAACGACCAGCATCACTTCCTTTCTCATCACAGTCTGTCATGCCATGGCAAAAGGTTTCTCAGCCTATCTTTGGGAAGCTGTTTTTCCTGCTCAGCAGGGCTGTGGGTCTTGCAACAGCAAGTATATGAAATGACATCATAAATAAAGACGCAGGGCAGGCCATCTCCCCTGGGTTTACGATTCAACCAACCAGGGAGTGGACAAGGACGTGTAAATCAAAAGACAAGAAGGGGGAGGAGGGGGAGCAAGAGAGTGTGAAAAACAGAGTGTATTTGTATATGCATTCTGAAGTGTGTACAAGCCTATTTCAAGGTAAAAACAGTTTAATGTTTTGTGAGAAAAAGTTCATGGTTCTTTTTTCATTGTGTTAATGAGTTCTTTTCTTCCTCAATAAAAGTTAGATTTCGGTCAATTGCATCAGGATGTTCAAAGCCACTTTAATGTACTCAAGCATGCTGCAATTCATAGGACATCCCTACACAAAGAGTAAAAAACATAGACTTGCTATGAATAACCCTCTTGATCCAAGGACATCTGCATTCATCTGTTGCTACAGATTTCCTTCTTACAATATCAAATAAAAAATCATGAAAACCTTGGAGTTATTTGCAGATAGATGGACAAAGTTCACAGACATGACCTCATTAGTCACTGGCCACAAATGTGAACAAATGTCCTCTTGTCTTCCCCGACAGCAAAACATCTGGTCTGGTCTTTTAAGGGTAAAAGGTAGTTTAGGGTAAATTTTAGGGCTGAATCAAAAGCCAAGAGTTAAATAAGCATATTCATGGCTTTACAGATATGCTTTCAGTCAAATTATCCTGCTTTGACGTTTTTGGAACCATTTTGTATAGATGGACATAATAACCAGCCATATCGCAATTAATAATTACTTGATACTAAGTTCTTTTAGGAATTGTTGTATAAAAATAAGATCACACTCACCATCAAGCTGTTACGCTATACTGAATATCAGCATGGAATATTATTCAGCATATGGCCATGCTGATATTCAAGATTGCAAATATAATAGTGGCTATATAGGCCTTGTGTTACAGATATAAAAAAGAATATAAAATTTCCTTTACAACAGAACTGCAATTCGGTGAATCTCTGAATGCCAAGTTTGACAGCAATTTCCCCTTGATTAAACAATTTCACTCATCTCAATGAACAGAGAGAGGAAGAGAAAATATGTCAAGTATTTCACTCCAGAGTGTTTCTGACAGACAAGATAAATGAAAATCCAGTCCAGCAGCTCCGTTTTTGGATTAAAGCTGCAGATGAAGGCTTTCATTGCCTCTACATTGATAAGAACCCCCATATCTTCACTTTTACACTCTGCTAAACCCAAACAAAACACATTTTCTTGCATTAGTGCTTCAGTGTGATACTATTAACGCATCAGTGGTGGTGTCTGTTAATTTTTATTTATTTTTTGTTACAAAGCTGGTCCTAAATGACACATCTGAAGGGTGGAAAACCGTTAAAAGTGTATGGTTCAATTATGGGATGTATGACTGAACAGGTCACAAAACATTAACACTCAGAGACCCAGCTGAGGGCGCTAGAAGCCAAGCAATAAGCGTAAATTAAACACGAGACGAATTATTTTTGTATCATTCATTTGTTGCAGGGTTCAAAGCATAAGATAAAACGTCTGATAATGCTTGAATGCACTTGGCTTCATTCTGAACATTTATGAATTCGTCTAAATTAACATTTTAGGTCACATATAGGCTATTGGAGCCGAAAGCACTTGCATCATTTTAATAACTGACTATGTAATAAGTAAAACTGAGCAATGATATATACAACCACACACGGAGAAATGCAAGAAAACTCTTAAAGATGATCAGTTTCAAATGCAGCAGGTTACTCACCCTCTATCGTTGCATAGGCTACTGCCATTACGAGCAAAAGACCGGAGATTTGTAACTTCATGCTGTCTTTCCTGGCTCCAATTCCTTCATTCAATGGAATTATTTCATGCTGTTTGAACAGTGAGTCTCTGTCATCAATAAAAGGGGGTATTCTCTTTTTTTATTCATACGGCCGGACACCGAGCCGTTTCGTAAAACGATCAGATGTACTGCAACCTGCTGTGTGATAAAGCTATAAATTAATCATGAACGGAGTGGGGTTTTCAGGCTGCTCCGTCCGAGGCGAACACAAGAGGAAGATGCTTTCGCTCCCCCCGTCGCCGTTTACGTGATGTTGAGAAAGATGCCATTCATTCGCCGAGCAGCTGCAGCGGAGCAGGGAGAAAAAATGAGCGCTCGAGAACGTAAGGGGAGGGGATAAACAAACCAACGTCTTCAAGACGAAAATATACCTTATTTGAAGACTGGCGTGGTTTTGCTTCAGGAGCCACAGTTTACAAGTGACATCAAGTGGCGACTTGACACACACAACTGTATAGCGTGAAAAGGTAATCAAAACTGTCCTTAAAACCGAATACTTAGCCTAATTTTATTAATATTCCCAAAAATCAGGCCAAGGAATATGAAAAAATGGCTACCATGAAATAGGCTGCAAATGAAAATAAAAATCAGTAGGCTATTAATAAAATTCAGTTTTATTAATATTAAAGGAGTAGTCTTCATCCAAGAAGTTCATGTCTTTTTTCTTCAGTCAAACAGAAATTAAGATTTTTTTTCCCCAGAATTTTTCTCCATATTGTGGACTTCAATGGGAGCCAACGGGTTGAAGGCCCAAATTGCAGTTTCAATGCAGATGATCATTTTTGGTTAAAAAGTATATACGTTTTTATTTTTTATGTTTTTTTTTTTAGAAAATAACTGATAATTTCGCTAAATAAGACCCTTATTCCTTTTCTGAAATCGTGTAGAGCCCTTTTCTATAATTTATATTTTATAGACTTTTTATTGTGCCCCTCTCAGTGTGCCATCGGCCCATATCCCACACCTTCATAACTGGAATACAACAAGGCTCTGTACTAAGACCAATGTTATTTCCTTTATACCCTAGATTCTTTGGGTTGCTTTGTACAAAGTGTTACCACAATTTTGTTAAAGGTGACAGTCTTCATCATGCCTTGAGCTGTGTCCTAATACACTATCTTTTGTATTTGGAATGCTGAAAACATGCCTTCATTATATATTTACAGTAAACTGTAGTATAGGGTATATATTTGCTGTATACTATTTAACTCACCGTGTTGTCAGTGAACTCAATTCATTACAGTAAATTATTATTTAGTCAGTTTGCAGAAAAGGAGTATGTCTGAATAATAACACCTGACTAAAAATAGCGAAAAGAAATGACAAAAAAATTACAGTAATTCTTTAAGAATAATTCTTTATTTTATATTCTGCCATCAAGTTTAGATTTTCCCTCATAATGCGATTAAGGCAGTACTTGAAGCTAATGCAAACAGAATACTGTGATTATGTTAATGTGATCATGCTCATAATTAGAAAAACCCTACCCATATTAAAATATGCAGAGTACTGACAAAGTGTGCATGTGCTGCTGCAGATGGAAGGCGTGTGACATTCATCCACAGCTTTGAAAATATGCTAGGATAGAAAAAGCCAGATATTATGTAAAAAACATTTAAAGCTCTTCTTTCATTCACTGATACCTAGAAGTGTTTACCACTCCTAACTTTAGAAATGGGGCCCAGTCAGGATTTGTATTATCATAACATGGCCTGCCTGAAAAATAAATCTAAGACACGGCCAAACACTTACTGTAATATGCGTGTAATGAAATAAGAGATTAGCCTGCCAGCTGGTCAAAGATATGAAAACAAGATAGCATGCTAACACTAGGCACCCCAACTGGTTAATAAAACAATTAAGGTATAGAATGATCATGATACTGTATAAATATAAATTCACAGTCAGTAAACATACACAAGAGAAAATATTTTTTCCAAAGGTAAAATAGGCAACTGTACTATAATGTAGAATGCTATAATCTATACATGAAGAAAGACAAACTATGGAAGCTTATTTCAGCCACAAAATAAAAATTAAAAAGATAAATGTAACTCTTAATCTCACAATTCTGATCTTTTTCTCGCAACTCAGAATTCCAAGATATAACACTTATATAATTCTTCTCAGAACTGTTTAAATCTCAGAATGCAACGTTTTATCTCACAATTCTTAATTTTTTCTTACAATACTGAGGAAAACCCCCCTCAGAAATGTGTATTTTGAGATAAAAAGTTGCTATTATCTTTTTTATTTTTGCTATTGTTGCTATTATCTTTTTTCATCCTGTGGTGGAAACAGGCTTCCATAACAAACACAGGGCAACATGAAAGAAAAGAAAGTAAAGGAGAGTGAGACTGCAAGGAAGAAGAGAGGCCAAAGAGACGTGTGTTTAAAAAAGCATGCTGGGTAAATCTCCCATAACTAATTAAGACTCTCCCCAAAACAGATCAACAGAGACCAGCAGGGGTACTGTTACGCACTTACACCTTTATACACCATGTATGTGTGTGGTGTGTGTGTGTTTGTGTGTGTGTGTGCATGCGTGTGTGAGAGCGAGCAGGTTTGCATGTGTTTCCCTGCTGAGCCACGAGGGAGTCTCATACTAATGGGCAATGGCAAACCAAAACACGCATCAGCATCAACCCACTAAGAAAAGGAGGTTCTGAATTTTGATGTGTGAAATGTGAGTCTAATTAAGCATGAAAAGCTCATCAAACAGCAAGAGAATCCAACACCTGATCTCTCCAACACACTCTGCCAAGCTCATCTTCATGCTCGCAGACAGAACAATGCACAGCAGAAGTTCAGCTACTCCCATTCGTCTATAAATCTGTTATTTCTTTGTTTAACCAGAACAGGTATCATTTATCCTGTCAAAACACACTGAACTTCACTAAATGACAAAAGAGAGAGGGAGGGTGCTTTGTTTGTGCCAAGCTTCAGTCTGTTTAAAATATTTACGCAACACAAAAGACTGTTGCTTTCACCAACAGAGACTGAATAAGGCAGAGCGATTGGCCAGAGCTCTAGCTGAGACAGCACTTAACAGTTCATTTCTTCCGGTCAGTGCTGACACATGGTTGACGGAAATGCAGCATGCATGCAGGTGGAGGACAAAGAGAAAATATATGGAGATGTACAGAACACTAGCTACAAATGTGTAATGGCAAAAGTATGTGTACATTGAGTTATCTGTAGGATAATGACATAATTATAATTGAATGGAATTGTTTATTCAATAAATAAATAATCAATCAATCAATCAATCATTTATGGATATTATTCCAACCCCATTTTATTGTTCTGTGGAAAACAAAAGAAGAAACCTTGATGAATGCACTGATGAATAAATATTATTAATGGGGGCTAGAGCATGAAAGCTTCAAAAAAAAAGGATGCAAAAGCATCATAAAAATATCATAAAAGTGGTCCATATGGCCTAATATGCTATATTCCAATTGTTCTTTATACCTATGTTTTATTACACCTATGTGTGACAAACAGACTGATATTTAAGTCATTATTCACTCATAATGTTCACCTCAACAGTTTATGAAAAGTCTGTAAAAATAGGGCACAAGGTACAGTGTTAATATGAAGGAATTTTGTATTTTACGGTTAAAGGAAATGCCTGTAAACTTGAAAATTACCAGTAACTTTCCCATTTTTATACTGATTTTATTTATTTATTTATTTATTTAAATGTGGTAGACTGTTAACTGGAGATGGAGTCAGTGGGATAAACTTGAGAATAGAGTCAATCTGATAGAATCAATCTGATTTAACAAATAACAAATAATTTAGAAGAGTTTTTAGAACTGGATCAGTCTTGGAACAATAATTAAAATATCAGAAGAATGACCTTCTTCTGAAGAATATCAGAAGATTTCTTTGAAATCTCAAAAGAATGATTCAGTGACAAATCTGAAATAACTACTTTGCTCAAGAACTTTGTGATAAATGTGCCATAGAGAGCTTGGGCGGATATCAAGATTTTTAGTAAATGATGAATTTCAGTCTGTTTTTAACCTAAAACTATATCTTCAGAATACAATACACAAGTTGGTTGCACCAGTTTTATAATACATATGAGTCACATTTGAAGTTTGAAAGCTCAGTCATTGGAATTAGACTCTTCAAAAAAATCTCCTTCTGTGTTTCACAGAAGAAAGTCATACTATTTTGAAACAACATAACATTCGATAAATTTTGACAGACTAATTCACGTTTGGGTGAATTATCACTTAAACTCTCTATTATTACATATGATGAGTTTCTTCACTGTTGTTCCAAACCTAATGATGCTTTCTCAAAAAAAAAAAAAAGAGGGAAAGAGAGACAATTTTAGTTAACGCACAGCTCACCATATTCCCTAATTTCTGCACAGTTAATTAAACATCTAATTATCAAGGCTGCAGTCGATTCTCATAAATTTGGCCTGCAGGGCAGCAGACAGTTGTCTTCACCACAGTCCATCCTCGCATGAGATTATACAACAAGATTAAATGAGAAAGAGAGAGACCAACAAAGCAAGAGCAGCAGAAAGACATGTATACACACCAACACATTTATTACACATTTATGAAATGTCTGTTTAAATTGTTGATAAGAACTCAAGTGGCTAATGATAGAGGGAAGTTGATGAGAGATGGGGGTCAGGAGAACTGATGCGAGAACGCCTGTCATAAAGCATTAGATTTCACAGAGTGAGTGTGTGCATATACATATGCTGCAGTGACCAGATGCAGCAAGTGGGTCTGGAAAAAGTGACACACAAGGGTGAAGGTTTGTGTTGTGAATATATGAATGTGTCATACAGAGTGCAAGCAGCGTTAAAGGCATAGTTCACCCAAAAATGAAAATTCTGTCATCATTTTTGTCCATTCAATAGCCGCTTTTGACAGGCCAGTGCAAGCCGGAAGTTATTTCAAAGGCTTGCTGGTGTCTGAGAGTGTGTTTTCATCTAAAAATTGTCTTAAAAATTGAGGTTAGCTGGTAACCTGACATGAAAACATTAGAAATTAGCAGCATGCTCTTTGGGCCTGGAAACCAGGCTGATAAAAGTCAGTGTTTTGGACCCCATGGACAAAGTTTTCATTTTGGGGTGAACTAGTCCTTTAACATCAGTAGTATTGGTCTTGATGCAGTCCTACTGCATAAAGGTGGACTTTTTATAAACATGTACTAAAACACAAAGCATTTTAACATCTAAACCCCTAAGAAGTTTATTCTTTGAGAATGAATGTTTTAAATACCAAGAGCATTGGGCAGAATTTAAATTTGTGTGTTTTCTGTTCATACAGCTGGTGCTTTACTGCTTAGCCAGCTGTGATTGTGTTCATATAAAGGCAGGTGGAAAGGAGAGAAAGGCCTCCAAGGAGACCTGGGCACAGTGTGTGTGTGTACTGGAGGATGAAGGGATGTGGATTCTGGCAAGGGATGCATTAACTCTAGTGGGTATCATGCTGGCATTTCTAGACGGTTCTGTCCAATCTAAGAAACAATGTAAGTCTTTTAGATTGCTACTGTATCTTAAGCTGATATTTTGCTGTCTTCATTGGAAACATTATTCATGCTCTTTAGCACAATATCAGCTGTAGATGATTCATAAACATAGAATTCAATCTACAAGGTCACCTTTCTTGACACAACTGAGCTTTGATTGGAGGTTATGTAAGTAAAATCCTTTATGTAAGAGTTAGTGATTGTTGTAAGCTTACTTTTATCCAACTCTTTGACAAATGCTGAGAATAGGGAGGATGAGAAAGCAAGAAAATCTTATGTGGGGTTAAGGGCAAAATTTAAGTGTTGGATGCAATATGAGACTGCAGTTTAGGAGAACAAACTGGATGCAACATTTAGACAAGATTTGGACATCATCCATAGAAAAGTTGGACATTTGGACACCATCCATAGGATGTAATCATTATACCTTTGGCAATGCCTGACAATGTTTTTTTCTTTCTTTCTTTCTTTCTTTCTTTCTTTCTTTCTTTCTTTCTTTTTTTTTCACCAGACACATGGTCAAAAGAATTAGATTAAGAGAATATTTTCATATATAAAAATGTAGTGAATTTCCAATAATTAATCTGGGGCAAATGAAGTGAATTTAAAATAAGAATGTTAAGCAGTCTAAAGTGAATCCTGCTCTATCCTATTTGATTTTTTTATATATTTTTGAGAACATTAATTCTTTATAAATGTAAAATTTGTAAGACATTATTGTAAACATTTAGACCTATCACAATAAATTGCCTGTGAGTGAATGACACATCTTTTTAGCCAAGCATTCAGATAATGTATCTCATAACTTTGTACTTCAGCTAAATCTGATCAAATGCAAATTATCATTCTTTTGCTTGGGTTGAACACATCATCTTTGCTTGGTTGGAACAGCAGCTACGCTAATTTCGTCTCTGCTTCTCTGTTTCTGCCACGGGACTTGCATCCCACGGCAACTAGGAATTACATAAGCTTCAGTCTGGATCCAACCCTTACGAAGATCTGAGATGACCAAACACCTGAGAAGAGATGATGCCAACCCTCCAGAAGACCTCAGATGATGCTAACCCTGGAACAACATATAAAACTACCAAATTTTGCTTAATCGCAACGTTTAATCACAACATCTAATCATTGCAGTTATAGTGTTCACCGTCTGTTTGATTACATGTAATTTGTAACTAACTTCATGATTTTTACTGTTCATTTCTGGCATAGTCGCCACTAATAACCTACTCCTAAGTATAATGTGGAAACTTAAAATTTTCTGTAAAGCTGCTTTGCAATGATTTGTATCGCAAAAAGCGCGATACATATAAACTTTGAATTGAAGCCCTCTGGTGGACTGGCCATCCATCCAGGTTGCTGGAATAGGCTCCAACATCCCTGCAAACATAGTTGCAAATTTAAGTTAGTAGCAGGTTAGTAGTACTCATTGGCCACTTCTGGCACATCTGTTTGACTGCTCGTTAACACGAGTGTCTAATCAGCCAGTCACATGACTGCAACTCAATGCATTTATGTAGGTCAAGGAGATCTGCTGAAGTTCTGATTGAGCATCAAAATGGGAAATGATGGTGATGTAAGTGAAGTATGATTGTTGGGGCCAGAGGGGCTGGGGGTATTTCAGAAAGCAGGTTGTGTGACATACCCATGTTTAAGGGTAAGTAAGCTGATAATCTCAGCTCTCGGTTCCAAAAACAGAGGTTACTTTCAGGTTAGCCATAGCAACTCCTTCTCTGAACATACTCTGTTCCGGAGCAGGCTAGGTTAGGTGGCGATATGCACTAAGTATGTAAATGGCCACTGAACAAAAGAATAAGAAAGAATCAGTATGGCGTGCTTTTTAATAGCGTCTGTTTCCATAGTAACTTGTTGATTTGTCGCTCTGTTGATAATGTCTTGTGCATTAACCCTGAACATATTCTGAGCTGACTGAAATTACTCCTGGATGCATTTTTAGAACCAGCATACCTCAAGTAAGCAAGGTTTAGGTTAATCAACCGAGAGTTCAGGGTATATGTGATGGTAAGTTAACCTTGCTTTCTGGAATACCCCCCAGGTGTGATTATTTCAGAAACTGCTGATCGACTGGGATTTTCACATACAATCATCTCTAGAGATTACAGAGAATGGTTTGAAAAAGAGAAAATATTGAGTGTGCGGTGGTTCTGTGGGTGAAAATGCCTTGTTGATGTCAGAGGTCAGAGGAGAATGGCCAGACTGATTCAAACTTGATTCAAATAACTGATTCAAATAACCAATCGTTACAACAGAGTAAGGTACTAAGATACAAATACGATGCACTCAATGCGCACTGACTGGTCCAGCCTAAAATGTAATTTTTTATGCCATTTTGGCATAAGTAACATTTATGGGACAGTTCATGTCAGATTCTGCTGATGATTTGAAATACGTTGTTTAAACATGAGTGTGGCAAGCAGTTTTTGAGATTTCATGATTTACCCATTCTCCAAGTAGCTAGGACTTGGTTTTGGATGCCTGAAATAGCTGCCTGCAGGCGTTTCAAATAGCACTGATGAGTGAACAGACTTTTCTTGATAGGGGCTTTGCACTGCAATTCAATAAATTCCTGATACTTTTTACTCCAATTCAGCATAGTAACAGAATAGCAGTCTTCAGACAGAATATTAAGATTCAAAGTCACCATTAAATTAATATTAACAATTCTTATTTCATAAAATGTTGCAGTGATTTTTTTTATAAATGATTTATTCATGCACATCATCATAATTATTGTTGTTTATATATTTTTTAAAGTATACTCAAAATCCTTAATCAAAAACATTTGTCCTCCCAACAACATCTCTTCCCTAATGATGAGTACACTAGCACTAGTTTCAATCCTTCCCCAGAAACTCAACAGTTACATAAAATGACTACAGCAATTAACAAACAATAACAATCCAATCAATTCCCAGTGGACAAAATCAAGTCCCACCCTACTTTTTTTTCTCATTCAAGAAGCCATTTCACTCTGAAAAATGTCACAAGAAAAGGGAAGAAAATATATCTGTTTCATGCTATTTCATTTTTAAATATTCATTTTTTTCAGTCTTTCTAATTAATAGGAAGATTTAAAATGACATATTACAAAAACAATAAAAGCTTTACATACAGTTACTTAAATCCTGACAAAGAACAAAGGAAACATTAGTGGTTATTATTTTGCAACATGGTTGCAAAATAATAAGTAAACTATTTTCTGTGAATATGCAAGACAGTCCATTTTATTAGCCACTATAATTAGAAGAATAACAAAGTATAAATAGTAAAACTATTTGCGTTACAAACCAGCGTGTTTATAATTACAATAATAAATTAAAATAATAACATAACAAATATCAGTTTGCAAGTATACAAATGGCTGCAGTCACACTTACATTAAAAATAAGATGAATAACAAGGGTAAAAGGGCATAATACGACAGGAGAAAACAATGAAGATGTGACACAGGATACAGGAAGGCACAAAAGAACACTACAAACTAAAAGTCTCAAATACAAAACCAAGCAAAAAAGAACACATCCCAAACATCCTGTGGGGCAGTGTCAGGATGAATTCATTTGAAATTAAATAATAGAAACATCACAGGCCCTGCTGCGGTACATGGCCAATTGAATTCAAATTCCATTCATGAATTGAAAGGTAGCCAATTCTTACATTTTGCAGTAGGCCCAGTAAGTTTCTAAAACAATTACATTTTAGAATTTGCACAGAACTGGACATTAAGTAGGCTTGAAAAGCAGTTTGTGTTTCAATAAAGCAATTAGTGAATGATTAGTAGCTTTTAAGCAGTTTCAGTAATTCTATAAACTGGTGCTAGTACAAATGTTGTTAGTTCAACTGGGCGATGACTGAGAGAACCTCTCCATCATTACATCCTTTAGCTTTAGATTGTTACTGTACTGCATTGTACATCACTTTAGACAAAATGGGGTGACAATGAACAACATGCACTGTACAAACATAAATAAGTAAACAAGCAGAATGTGCATTGCTCAAACACATAGAGTCTATGGAGAGACATGTAATCTGCACTGCGTGATGAGACGATTTTCTGCTCCAGTTGCTGCAAAGGCACAGAGCACAGCGGTGTGGCTGCATTAAAGACACACTCTCTGCTCCCGCCACACAACGACTAGTGTCCCGTACGCAGGACGCTCACATATGGCCTCTTACCTGATGTCAGTGCAAGATGTTCACACTCAAACTGCTTTAGTAATGGACTGTATAAGAATATGGAAGAATTTATGATGAAAGCTTTTAACATTTGTGATTTTTTTTAACAATAGGCACCAGCCTTACAGTTTATTTATAATTATTGTTAATCCACTCAGGATATTTACTGATGTAACAATGATTAGTCATAGGATAAGTACAGTATGTCCTGATGCAGAACAATAGGATTATGTAAGCAATGTTTAAAGGTCAGTGAATGAGCTAACACTGTGTTTCTACTTATTTTTATTGAGAGTGTCATACACTTTAAAACTTCTATAACTTCTGTAGATAGTATATCTACAGGTGCATCTCAAAAAATTAGAATATTGTGAAAAAGTTATTTTTTTGTGACATTTCAAAAAGTGAAACTTTCATATATTCTGGATTCATTAGCTACATGTAAAGTAAAACATTTCAAAAGTTTTTGATGATTTTTGATGATTAGAGCTTATAGCTCATGAAAGCCAAAAATCCAGTATCTCAAAATTTTAGAATATTTCCTAAGATCAATAAAAAAAGGATTTGCAAAACAGAAAAGTTCAAGTTCTTTAAAGTATGTTCATTCATGCATTCAGTACTTGGTCGGGGCTCCTTTAGCACAAACTCCAGCATCAGTGAGGTGTGGCATGGAAGCGATCAGCCTGTGGCACTGCTGAAGCACTATTGAGCCTTCAGCTCAACTGTATTGTTGGATTGACTGTTTCTCATCTTTCTCTTGAAAATATCCTATAGATTCCATATGGGGTTCAGGTCAGGCATGTTGGCTGGCCAGTCAATCACAGTAATATCATGGTCAGCAAAGCACTTGGAAGTGGTTTTGGCAGTGTGGGCAGGTGCTAAAGTCCTGCTGGAAAAGGAAATCAGCATCTCCATAAAGCTTGTCAGCAGATGGAAGCATAAAGTGCTCCAAAATCTCATGGTAGACGACTTTGGACTTGATAAAACACAATGACTTCAAGCAGCTAGTATTCTGTGCTTCTCCAGTCTTCCACCAGACTCCAGACCTTGATTTCCAAATGAAATGCAAAATTTACTTTTATCTGAAAAGAGGACTTTGGACCACTGAGCAACAGTCCAGTTCTTTTTCTCCTTAGCACAGGTAAGACGCTTCTGACGTTGTCTCTGGTTCAGAAGTGCCTTGGTAACCCTTTTCCTGAAGACGTCTGGGCTTGGTGACTCTTGATGCACTGACTCCAGCTTCAGTCCACTCCATGTGAAGCTCTCCCAAGTGTTTGAATCGGCTTTGCTTGACAGTATTCTCAAGCTTGCGGTCATCCCTGTTGCTTGTGCATCTTTTCCTACCTAATTTCTTTCTTCCAGTAATCTTTGCATTTATTATGCTTTGATACAGCACTCTGTGAACAGCCACCCCTTTCAGTAATGACCTTGTGTGACTTACTCTCTTTGTGGAGGGCATCAATGATTGTCTTCTGGACCATTGCCAAGTCAGCAGTCTTTCCCATTATTGTGGTTTCAAAGAACAAGATGAAACAACAAATGTAAATATTCTAATATTTTGAGATACTGGATTTTATCCTGTAAGCTCTAATCATCAAAATTAAAAAAAAAAAAAAAAACTTTTGAAATGTTTTACATGTAATGAATCTAGAATATATGAAAGTTTCACTTTGAAATAAGTTACAAAATTAAAATAAGTTACAAAACTTTTTCATGATATTCTAATTTTTTTAGATGCACCTGTATATTTTTATTATTCAGTCTTGGTAAGATTTTTTTTACAGTTTTTGGAAGAAGTCTCATGCTCACCTAAGCTTGATCAAAACAGTGAAAAACAGAACAACACCGTAAAAACAGTAATACTGTTAAATATGTTTAAAATAACTGTTTTCTATTTTAATATATTTCAGAACGTAATTTATTCCTGTGATGGCAAAGATGAATTTTCAGCAGACATTAGTCCAGTCTTCATCTCCAGAAATCATTATGATATGCTGATTTGGTGCTCAAAAACATTTCTTATTTATTGCCATTATTATTGTCAGTTTATGCAGGATTTTTTGATGAATAGAAATTTCAAAAGAACAGTTCAAACAGTTCTCTGTTTTTTTGCAACAATGTAAAAGTCATTACTGTCACTTTTGATTAATTTAATGCATCTTTGCTGAATAAAATAAGTACAAATGTATTCATTTCTTAAATTAATAGTTAGAATTACAAAATAGAAAATAGAAAATATAGAAAAAATAGAAAATTTTCCAAACAACTGATATGCATTAGTAGGCAATAGTATGAATTCTCTGATTTCCAGACTTACATGGTTTCAGAGATTCAAAGATAATGAGGAAACAACTGCATTGCAGTTTGCTGTGAATCATAAAACCCAGTTAAGGGATTCAGTTTGTGATTCTGCAGGACAGCAGTGAACAATAGTCATTAATAGAAAGTGCATAAAAGGTAATAACAAAAGCATGAGATATAAGTAAAGCCATTGCAGAAACTGGAAAAAGGTACCAAACAATTACCAAGTGTTTGGAAACCCCACTGAGCCCTGTTGATGCAACCGTCAGGAAATGTAAGTTACATGAAACAAAACAAATGCTGCCTAGAAAAGGTCAACCTTCAAAATTTTCTCAATCAAAGAAAGAAACATGTGAGAGACACAACCACAGATGATTGCTTTGAAGGAGTTACAGGGTTCAAGAGATCAGATTGAAGTTGCACCAGTAAACCACATAAAGCTCTCTACATAACACTAGGCTTTATACAGGAATGCCACAGTTCCATGTGACACTAAATCACATGGTGTTGTCAAAGCTTAATAATGACCTAGTTGCAAGATGGGAAAGATTACATAATCAGGTGAGAGCATTTTAAAGCTTTTATATTATTCTGGTACAAATCTATGTTTAAAATGCCATATGCCGTCATGGTGATGGTAGCATCGATCTTTAGAGCTGCTTTTCATCATCAAGGACTGTGTTATTAAAACAGGTAAAAAGTTTTTTTTTTCCTTCAGTCTTATGCAAGGTTTGGGAGTAAATCTGTCACCTGGATTAAAGCTCATTCAATAATAATTGTACATGCTACTGCACTCGTGTACTTACTACTCATATGTTATATATTAGATATTTTAATATTTTTGAAAGTCTCTTAGTTGATCAAAAATATACTAAAACAGTAGCCTACTACTGTGAAAAAAATGATTCCACATTTTAAAAAAAGTTTCTATTTTAATATATATTTTAAAAATAAGTTATTTATTCCTGTAATTGAAAAGCTGAATTTTCAGCAGCCATTACTCCAGTCTTTAGTGTCACATGATCCATCAGAAGAAATTAGTCTAATATGCTGATTTGCTGCTCAAGAAACATTTCTTATTATCATCACAGTTGGAAATAATTGTTAAACGTAGGCAACTGTCTGTTTTTGAAATGTTGTTGTTAAGCAGACATTGTTCTGCTTAATGTTTTTATGAAGCCATGATACGTTTTTTTAGGATTCCTTGCTGAAAAGAATGTTCAAAAGAACAACATTTGTTTGTTAGTTTGTTTGTAACAATATACAAGTATTTACTGTCAATTTTGGACAATTTAATGCCATCTTGCAGAATTAAAGTATTAATAACTTTTTAAAAAATCCTAAAAATCCTACTGACCTGAGTTTGACCAGTTGTGTACATGTACATAGAAAGTTCTAATGTTAAATTTCAGAAATTCACAGAAATATTCAAAACAGGTGCACATGCACAAACATTCGTTTTTATCCTTGTTCTAATTTTGATAAATTCTGACATTCCAATGACTGCAGTTAGTAATTTGTATTAATAATAATTTTAAAAAATGCTGCCTTCACTGACAGCATAGAGTTGTTTGTCACATTTTGCAACTGAGGTGCCTCAGGTGTTTGAAGGCAGCATAAAACTCTTACACTACTTATGATATCCCTCTGACTGAATGACAAAAAATGTAAAACTGCAAATACAGACAAATTTAAAGGAAGCCTAATGACTGACATAAAATAATTTGTTCCACATTAAATAATTCATTTTGACTTTCAAGTGCTAATCTTGAGTGCTTTGAAACAAACAAACATATATATATATATATATATACGACAGAATAATATTTGAATGAAGTATTTTCATTTCAGTAAAAGAGACTTTTAGTAAGACTTAAATATCTGAATAATTTTGCATGGTGCAACTTTGATGTTTTCTGCATTTAGACTTGTTCTGTGTTCTGAATGTTACACAGTGATGCATACTGTACATGGCTCTGATGCACACACACACACACACACACACACACACACACACACACACACACACACAGCTGCAGGGCACAGTGAGTAGGTTAGAAGGATTAGAAAGAAAGGGTGTTTGAGGGAGTTACTTTCATTAGATTCACCCTGTGGGCAGATGAATTGTGCTGCATAGCTCCTCAAAGTAGTTTGCTGTGTGTTTTGTGTCGTTGTGTTAGTGTGTGTGGGGAGCTGAGTAAGGCCTCTGTGGCTGAACTTTGTGAATGTCAATAATTCTTTGATTTAACTATCAATAGCAGTGGGACCTGTTCAGTATAAATAGACACGGAAAGCTCTATCATATAGCAAAAAAGACATCTCAGTCAACTGAGCTAATCTTGTAGAGTTACCAAGAAATTACAAGGTTCGTTTATATTGTCATTTGTTGTGTAAAGTTTTTAAGTGATGATGGCTTGTATATAGAAGACTGGGGATAGTTGTGACTTTTTACTGCAATTAATATTTCCCTGTAGTTTTTACTGATCATTTCAAAGTTACTGAGTTACTGTTCAGAAAAAAAGACAATAATATGATATGTGATATTTGTGCGATATTATATGTGATATTTATTTACAACAATTCAATAATAAGTAGGGCTGTCAAACAATTAATCACGATTAATCGCATTCAAAATAAAAGTTTTTGTTTACATAATATATGTGTGTGTATACTGTGTATAATTTTTATGTATGTATAAATAGACGCACATACAGTATATATTTTGAAAATATTTACATGTATTTACATGTATACATTTACCTTCATATAATTTATATTATGTATAAATATATTGAGTATATAAATGTAATGTATTTTTCTTAAATATATACATGCATGTGTGTGTATTTATATATACATAATAAATATATACACAGTACACACACATATATTATGTAAACAAAACTTTTATTTTGGATGCGATTAATAGTTTGACAGCACTAATTGTCAGGGCTCTGCCCTGGCAGCTTTGTCTGTGTTGTCTTTGTTTCTTTGTTTGTCTTGTGTCTTAACACATTGCTTTGTCTTTGTTTGTGTTCCTGTGATCCCACCTCCTTGTTTCCCTTGGTCACGCCCTCATGTTTAGCCCTTGAACTCCCTGCCTGTTGGTTCCCCAAGGCAGTCTGCCAACCAAGCCTGGTGCTGAGAATCTATCTCTGATATTGGCCTGCTTTAAGTCCCTTCACTCTGATTGCACCGACTGGGACTGTTCTCCAGACCGTCTACCTCTGGAGGCATAGTTCTCTTCCCGCTTGTTGGAGTTGTCTCAAGATTGTTCACCCCGTGCACCCCTGAACTTCAATAAATATTTTCTTTCTTTTTTTTCATTTTGTTTTGATGTCAAAGAAATCTGTTGCTTTTTTGCTTTCTTGATAAGCAGTGTTGCTGCTGTAACGGTATACTACTGTAGTTGTGTTGCTGCGGGTTTTAAAGCAGATTTTTTTGGGTTTTTTTTTTTCAATTTCACTGTCCTCTCAGTTCAGCTATCTAAAAGCTCTTTACTCAACGATACTGCAAGCTAGACAGTGTATTCAGTAAGTGTAATGTATTGTAAGTTGCTTTAAAGGCATAAGGTATTGCAAGTATTACATACAACAATAATAAAACAGTACATTGACATAAAAAGGAAATTTACTTTTGGTACTTAAGTACTTTTAAAAGCAAGTACTTCTATACTTTTTCTCAAGTAAAAATCTGTCTTTACAACTTTCAATTGTAATGGAGTAATAGTTGACCAGGATTATCTATACTTTAACTCAAGTAGTGGAGTTGTGTACTTTGTCCACCTCTGACTTTAGTCATCCAATAGTAGGGCATGTTGTCATATTTGTAAGGGATATACAGTATAGTGCTGTCACAATATAGTGTTGTCAAAACAGAACCTGCCATTAAATAGCTTAAAATAGACTTTAAATCTAAATTTAGACATTTGTGACCCTGGACCACAAAACCAGTCTTAAGTCACTGGGGTATATTTATAGCAATAGCCAAAAATACATTGTACGGGACAAAATTATTGATTTTTCTTTTATGCCAAAAATCATTAGGACATTAAGTAAAGATCATGTTCCATGAAGATATTTTGTAATGTAAATATATCAAAACTTAATTTTTGATTAGTAATATGCATTGCTAAGAACTTCATTTGGACAGCTTTAATATTTGGATTTTTTTTTGCACCCTCAGATTCCAGATTTTCAAATAGTTGTATCTCGGCCAAATATTGTCCTATCCTAACAACCCATACATCAATGGAAAGCTTATTTATTCAGCTTTCAGATGATGTATAAATCTCAGTTTTGGAAAATTGACCCTTATGACTGGTTTTGTGGTCCAGGGTCACATTTATGAAAAACAAAGCCCCATTTTCACATCTCCTCTATAAAAAAAATAAAAAAAACTACTAAAATCTGCTTTTTACCTTACTGGTGGTACAAAAAAATATGATAATAAACTATGATGAACTATGATAACAAATAAACATAAAACATGGCCAAAACATGTATATCGACCATTCACAGGGTCACACATGAAATGCCATCAAGGTAACGCACAGGAAGTAGAAAAATGTAGCCCAAAACAACCTAATGTACTAATGGCAAAAAATACTGATAACAAAAATAAGAAGAAACAAAATGATTTAAAGAAAACATAATCATATGTGATGTGTCATGGAGGGACTAAAAGGAATGTCCTTTTATGGTTTTTTGTGTAAATTATATGGTAAATCTTAATTAAATTAAAAACCATAAATTTGACAGTAATGCAATTTTAAAACATTTACAATTTTACAGTATATGGTGAGATATTTAGAACTATATATATATATATGACAAAAACAGTGTGTGTTTATTAAAAGTAGTTATAAATCCCCAAGTCTATTGCTTTACACAGTACTTCGACATTAGCATGCAGCTGGCCACTACATACTACTAGCTCATATTTGACTGTTTTAGTGCACTGATAAGACAGAATTAGGACACCAGAGATAGATACCCTTGGCCTAAATATTTTTGTTCAGATAGAGATACAGGTAGATACTATTTTCAAAATAACCTAAGGACTGTATTTTGTTTTTCATAAAGTGCAATTTTAGGGAAACAGGGTTTTAAAATAGCAGTAATATCATTTCACAGGGCATATTAAACATTGACTGTTATAAACAGAACATTTCGACAGCCTCTCCACAGCATGATACAGTTTTGTTTATTCACCTCTGACCTTTCCTGATGCCAGTTTGTCTTCACTAAACAATACAATTATAGTTCTATTAAATCTTATTTATACTTTCCGTTCTGCTTTCTTCTGCACTAATATTTTACACTAGCTTTATAAAACTCACAGAGAAATATACACAACGAGAGTGGGTCCATTGGTTTTTAAATATATTTCTTTTTCTTAGCTATACATGACAGCTTTGAGATAAGCCTCTCTCTGTATCCTTCACAGGAAGGATATCTGTGCTGTCAAGTTCTCAACCTCTTGCCTGTGATTGCAGCATTGACTAATATTGACAGAACAAAACTATAGCTCTTTTACACCTGCTTTTAAAAGAGAGCTTTATTAAAATGCCAATCACTTGGACAATAGACATATAAAAAAGACTGACCTGCAGTGCTGTCATGTAATAAATCACTGTTCTGTCTCTCACCACAGGTCATTCAAACATACACAACACAGTAAACAGTAAGTTTAGAGCCCTATAATCCTGAGGGCGCACTGCTGAGCTTCGGTCACTGTGTAAGTGGCATTTAAAAGGCTGTTAGTCTCTTAGAGAGGTTGCAAGGGGCATGTGACTCATCATTAACGTGCCGCTAATGAACAAAGTGCTCGATGGCCAGATAAAAGCACTGTGATTGTGCAGTGAGCACAATGCTTACTGCTAGAGGTGAGCAGCACTGCTTTAACAGCAGGGGGAGGATGAGATAAAACTGAGACTCAAAGACAGAGAAAACAGACACTCTATTTTTTCTCTATAATTTTTTTTTATTTTGTGTGAAATGAGTTAAAAGCTTTTCACATCAAATCAACTTGATATTGTCATAATTTTTTTAATAGTTTTATAATAAATTATATAAATGACATCATTTTTGACATCATTTCACGCAACATGTAAAAAGTAGAAAAAAGTTTATTTTTATAAAAACACATGAATATAAAGGATGCGATAGATAGATAGATAGATAGATAGATAGATAGATAGATAGATAATATTTTAAAATAATTAAATAATTAAAAAGGTTTGTTTTGATAAAAAATCTAATGTACATATAAAGGCAGCTAGAGGCCAAAGACCTAAAATATATAAAAAAAATTAAATTATTATATTAAATTAAATATTGGTACAGTAACATGTACATACATGTAACACATGTAACTTGTCAAAATTTGCTATATACATTAAAAATGGCACATCAAATGACCTCAAATTTGACCTTTTGCAACATAAGGGCCTTTAATGGCCCCTTAAGTAAAGGACTTTATCCCCGTGAAGACCTTTACCCCTGTTGTACCCCACTCCCTTGTAATTTTAACAAAACCATATGTAACAACCCTAACATCACAGCTGTTCGAATGCTTTCTGAATAGCACCATAATAAAAGAGCTTTATGATGATAAAGTACTGGTTTATTAGGGGCTTTCTTGCTAGTAAAACAAAAGCTGCTCTGTGGCTTGGACGAGCATAATCTAACAGAAGCTCTGCACACTAGAATGAATTATTGAGTGATAGCCTCTTCCCTTTACTTCCAGTCGACTTGACTGAGACACGTGTGAGTGAATGTGCACACAAGTTTGCATGAGCATATACTCTCTTCCTCATGTATTCTTGCTGACCATAAACAGATATATGCATAAACAAACTATTTTATTTTTCCATTCTAACTCGAATAGGAATGAATGACATCTGTATGTGTTTTTGTGCTTGTGTGTGTTGGACTGTGAACTCTTTACACTAAACACACAAGAGGCTGCAGCAGATGAACCATCCAAAAATCACACCTGGGGTCCTTTTATACCTCATGTGTGCCAATGGCTAATATTCTTCCCCCTGTAATTTTTCAGAAATTACTTCAGTGATGAGTACACTGCTTTTAGAAAGAGTGTTCGCATTGATTTATCTGTAAAACATATCCTTGTTAAAGCCTTCTGAGAGATCCATTAGACATTTAAAAGCTCTCTATCCCTCCAATGTGCCTCTATGTGTGTGTGTGTGTGTGTGTGTGTGTGTGTGTGTGTGTGTAAAACAACAAACATTCCTCAGTTCTGCTTTGTACATCAGAAAAAAAGAGAAAGAAATAACGGCATAAACACAATAGACAGTGGGAGTACAAGGAACAGCCAGTGAACAGGTAACATCCAAAAGTTTGAGTTTGCCCTACACAAGCTCAAATACATAGATCAGTGCAGAATTTTGTGCTCTGTGAGTTGAAATGAGGTGATGTCCTTGAAAGACCAGCAGTGACAAGATAAAAACCATGCCAGTCAGTCAAGCTTAGGAAATGATTCTGCATGCCTGATCAAAACAGGGAAGAGAGAGGATTTTATTATGTAGTTTGGAGAGAAAGTGAGACAGAGTGAATGAAACGCCTCACTGCTAATGTAATTGACAGGCTGTCCTTAGAGATCCCTAAAACTCCCTAAAAAAAATCTGACTTCTTATCATGTGCCACTCCTTGAAAATATCAAAGATAAAATGGGGATTAAAGAAATGACAGCTCTTACTTAGCAAATAAAAGTGCTCCACTTTTTAAACCTCTTTCCATTTGATGGAAAAATGTTTATTATTCAAAAAAAATTCAAAAATAGATTCAGCATCTTGATTGTCTACCTCCCTTGGAGTAATCCCAATGGATACTGTAGCTATAAACTTTCATAAACCATTTCTATTTTGAGAACAGAGAGGGATACAACTGTGTGCTCTTCTGTGGTGACAGTGAAGCCAATTATTAGTGAACTGAATAGGCTGCACTCACAAATCAAGCAACAGTTTGGCTTTTCAGGCCCATCACAATCATATTTAAAATCCGTGTGGTATTATTGAACACCATGTTGAGCAAAGCTAAATGCATTATACAATTCTGAGCTATGATGTACACACACACACACACACACACACACACACACACACCCTTGTTTTGCTATCCATACAGGGACATTCAAGACTTCTATTTTTATATAGCTTGATATATATATTTACTATATTTTCATTTGTTTACCGTTTTTACAGAGAAGGGCCTCCCAAAAGAAGGTTTTTTCATATTCAACTCAAATTTGTCTCCAATAAATGGTTAAGTTCACACACATTTATATTTATATCTTTGTGGGAACTTTCCACTGACTTCCATCCCCTAACCCTCTCAGGACACTTTATGCATATTTATGTATAAATTAAAACATTATTTAGCAGGTTTGTTAACCAGGTTTCTGACCATCGACTGGTCCCCACAATATATCTGAGGTTTTACTGTTCTTGTGGGAACCACAATGTAGGTTAAACCTGTGCGCGCACACACACATACACACACACACACACACACACACACTATGTAACTAAATGAGGACACGCTGCAGACTTGAAAATGTTTAGCATTTTTAGAAAAAAAAAGAAATAAAAATACTTTATTTATGAATCATTTAACCTTTAAGGACATCCCTGGAAACCTCCTAAGCAAGGTTTGTCAGATTCAGCTTATTATTAGGAACAATTTTGTCTCCGAAGCATATCAAACTAACATACAGTTCCTTAGACAGACACATACTACAAATAGGTCAGTCCACTATGAACCAACCTGACAGCAGCAGAATCTGCGTTTGAGTTATGAAGGTACGGTGTTGCTGTAGGAAGCACTATGATTGAGTCTCTAGTGTTGAATGTCATAGCATGATCACTAGCCTTGAGTTTGGCATTAATAAGAATCCCAAAGTCTCACTATGAGATGGCATGATTTAATCATCTCAACCTAGGACTAAGAAAAAAATGCAGCAGAGGCACAGCAAGTAGGTAGTCATATAGAAAACCTTCTTCCTATAGGGACGCTCATACACAGTATATGTCCTGTTCTGCTATTCCTTGTCATGGTCATGTGTCGTGTTGAGTTTTAAGGGCTGCTGTCCTTGGTGCTGAACGGCTGCCTTTAACAAAATGACTCAAGTCTATGCTTCTCTACAAAAGAAAAAAAGTCAGTCTCTCCTGAAAACTTCACCCTAAGAGACACTGGAACCACAATTGAAAACATCAGGTTCAATGTCAAGGTTAAAACAAGCTCAGGGTAAACCCTAGAGCTCAGCTAACTGAATGTCAAACGCTATAGTTGCTGAATGCCACATAAAACAAGCTTAATCAAAGAATTTGTTTCAGGATTGGAAGTTGCAATGTAAAAAAAAATATTGTATTTCTGTCATGAAGATTTTAGCCTGGTAATGGATTTGACAATGTTAATGTATTTCGTCTTGACGGAATACATCCGCTACACTGCTATATTGCTGCTGTTGTAGATTATTGCTGCTGCTGCAAAGCAAGTACAGGAACATGCTAATGCCAATACATACACTGATATGGTGCTGTGAGTATTAAGACATACTGCTGCTGCACAAATAGCATATAGATAACACTTGGCAGATCTATACAGGTGGAGCTGGGGAAGGTGGAGGGTTTCAGAGGAACTCTAAAAGTGAGCTGCTAAATGCTTGCTAGTGAATGCTATAACCAATTAAATTTTCAGCAGCAAGCTCATTGGCTGTGTATGCAACATGAACCAATCAGCTTGTGCCAAGTAGTTTAACACTGTGAATATCATCATTTTCAGGTCCCATCAGCCTGCGCCATCTAGAGTTTCATGACAGAACTTGGCATTTATAAAAAAATATTATATATATGTGTGTGTGTGTGTGACATAACTGTTGACAAAAATGTGCTTCCTTAAAGTTTTTCACAATAGTTATATTTTACAGCTTATACTGTTTGATTAATGTTTATGGCATTATTTTAGTGTCATGTGTGTTACCATGATGATGTTTTGAGATAAAGTTTGATTCTTTTGGTACTTTTCTGAAATTTGACCTTGCTATTCAGCTTAAAGGGGATGTTGGACTACCGGATCAAAAAATATATATATTATCATTATTATTATTATTATTATTATTATGCATAGGTTGTTCTGTAACAATGTTTACATTATTACTGTATTTTTACAGATTATTCTTGGGACCACAGCTGCCATTTGCTTTTTCTGTAAAAACTGCATTTTTGTTTTGCTTGACATTTAGGCATTTGACAGATGCTTTTATCCAAAGCAACTTACAGTGAATTCAAAGTATGCATTTTACCCATGACCTTGGCATTGCTAGCACCATGTCCTACTGTTTGAGCTACAAGAACACTCTCAAAAAAGAACACAAACTACAGGAACAGCAGTTCCTGCTGTCTCAGCCCAGTTACATCAGCGGGTGTGTTTGTTAGAACACATACACAATACGCTCTGGAGAAGGAGGCTTTGCTATTGGATTATGGGCTGCTGTTGCTGTGACAAAAGCTTCAGATTCCATATATAGTGACAAGGAGTCTATAGCCTGGACCATGGAAACCAAGGCACACCACAACAAAGAGCTCAAAAACAACTATAATAACAAGAGTAACAATAATATGACAACAGCACAATGTTGACCGACTAATCCTGGAAGGACAGAAATGTGGTATTTCGAGGTAAGCCTGACCTCAGAATTTAAGCACTCCAAAATAAGAGAACAATATCAGAAGTACTATCCTCTAAGAGAGAGGATTGCAGGAAGGTAAATGTGTGCAGTTTATTTGAGGATTTTATGCATTCTCATGCCACAGCCACACACATCCAGTTTTGTAGGCAACCAGAAAAAAATGACAAAGGGAGAGTAATACAAATGCAAAAACATGCAAATGCACAAACAAATGTTAATTTTGGATATGGCAGCACATCCACAGTAATCAGTATAATGAATCATATGAAAACACAGAAAGGAAGACGGTAAGAGAGAAAGAGGTTTTGATGAGCACTTTTATGCAAAGTTCTTTTCAAACAACAATCAAGAAAATGAACTTAATATTCATCCATTTGAGCAAACATGCACAAATAGAAAACTCTAATCCTTTATTTAATCTTTTCATAAGAAGACATCTAAATGATTAAATACATTTATTACGATCACTGAATAAACACAGATCTTGGACTATTATCTGTGTCCTAAATTCCACTAGACTGTAATATGAGAGACAACAACAGTGAACAGAACATTTTTTATTCTTTCTTTTTTTTTTTAGTTATGAAGTGCAAGACAAAGCTCTTCACTTATACTCCAAGTGTTATACTGGTATTTAACTTTAAAGTGTATATTCATATACACTTTATGATTTTCCATACACATACAATGGGGCAGAGAGGTGCATTTTCCCCTTGATTGTCCTCTAGTGCCCAAACAAAGAAATAAACTCAGAAAAGTCATTTTTCTGCATTATTCTGTGATTTTCAGAAAACCTATGATGAAGTGTCTGCTGCCTGAAGCCATTATATCAATAATGAGCAGTTGTGTGCAAAATTGCAGATTAAAGAAAGAGGCCTCTTTAGTTTTATGGTAATTCCAGCTAAATGTTGGTAATTAGCTTTTTTCTTTACATCAATCTGAACGTGTATAGAAGATTTTTTCTTTGGAATTAATGAATTACATGAGTCTTTGGAGCCACAGCCAAATGTTGGCACATATCAAAGATGCTACTGCAGTCTGTATTGCTTGAGATGCTATTGATTTAAGACATTCCGCTGATATAAAATAGAAAATAGACATTCCTGAACAAAAACCAGTGCAGACACAGCACAGTCTTAGTGTTTCTGCCCTAATTCATTTGCCTTTCTCTCTCTCTCTCTCTCTCTCAAATGATGACAGTGTAGGGACTTTGAGTGCCCTCAATTAACCGTTTACTATTTTTTAAAAATCATTCTCACGCAGTATTTGAAAATTGAATTATAAATGAGTTGCTGCAAGATTAAAGTACATTAGACATAATATACTAGGAAAATTTATTTATCTAATTATTTATCTTTATTATTTGTTTAGAGTTTCTGAACTGCTCTAAAGTCATATTGAAGCTTTTAATTTTGTAGTATACATAAATATAGCACATGATTAATCTTTGCAGACTGATCTGCTAAATCACTATGTTGCATTTAAGTTGCAAAAATTGTCATTCCTACACACCATAAACAGTGGTACAGGATTACAACTGTGCTAGAATTAAGTCAGATAGTTCTGAAACCGCTTTTACACTTAGGAAATGATTATAAAAAGCTGCTACTTCAAAAGACCTAATGCTACTAAAACCAATCATAAAACCAGAGGCACTTCCAACCTCTGCTATAGCAGCCAAACCAAGATAAGCATGTGCGTTTCACAGACGTATGCCACGTTTCCCAGACACACACCACATAAATATACTCATCGCTTGCTGAGTTTAACACAGAGGCAGTAAGACAGAGATCATAGTGTGTACAACAAAAAAAGAACTTATTTTTATTTGAAAGACATCTGTTTAAAAAATGTTTTACAAAAGTGTCAGAAGCTGACAAGTGGAAGTGAAAAGAAAAACTGAAATGGTGATATTAAAGAGGGGATTATGTCTCTTGCTGATGGAGCAAGAGAGAGAGCATGAGTGTAAGAAAGGGAGGGAAAGCAGTCATTTTAATAGCCTGCACACCACTAAAAACAGTTAAGGATTTAGACATCTTGGTCAATACATCTGCTTCAAATAAAAAAAAAAAAAAATTACCATGCAGTATCATAGGGATGAGACACACTGAGGAAAAAACAGATTAATTAATCTCATTCTAAACACAAATTATTTGGCATAAATGGGACCTGATTAGTCATTTTTATTCTGGAGTGCAGCCATGCTACTCAAAGTTAAACTCAAAGTTATTTATAGATCACCCATATTCTTGACTAATTTCATCCCATAATCGCACGGCTCACTGTTTATCCTCGAAGATTTCGGGGAACTAATCTACACAACACATTTCTTTGTGTTTAAACTGGATTTCCTCTACTCTATTCCCACTGGCAAGAAAAACACCATCACTGTCTTTTGCAGATTTTCCTGAGTGACTGTCAAGTAGTTGAGAGAAAATGGCCATGTTGTTTGGTATAAAACGCCACATATCGTGTGTGTAATCAGATATTGTAAGTGGAATGTAATTTTGAGCAGTGGACACAGAACACAATCAGTCTGATTAGTCTTCTTATGGACATTTCAGTGCTTCAGGATAGATGGTGATTAGAAAGTTCACTTGGAGTGATTGATTGTTAAAAAGACAAAAAGCAGTCTTTGAGTCTCCAATTGATGAGTGGCAGAGAGAAAAACAGAACACCTGATTAATTATTTGCTGTGCAAGAACACCAGTATATAGTTTAGGAGAGTTTTGTTGTAGTGACGGAACACTTGTGATACTAATTAAATACGGAGCATGTCAGTGACTCAGATAATTATTGGTTAGAACAGGCAAGCTGGCATAGTTAATTACGAGAAGAAGCCAATCAGAGGTTGCAGGAAGAGGCCCAGAGTTCCCAGCACACACACCAGCACAAAGACCCAAAGGAAGATGCGGTCAATCACCATGGCAACATATTTCCAATCATCCTCCACCTAAGAGAGAAAGGGCACACAATAAAACAGAGAAAAAGAGGAGAGATGGAAGGTTAATAAATGAAAGAAAAGAGAGGTTAGAGGTAACAGGGAAAGAAAATGAGAGAAAGAAGGAAAATTTGAACATGAGAAAGCGAGGTAAATGGAGGAGAAAATGGCAACGAGACGATAAGAATGAGTGAAAAGCAGGTCTGCTGACTGTCCAGAATGCTTTATTCACACTACACGGGGATAAGCTAAATTAGATTGTGCTACTATAAGCGGAGCTACGAGAAACATTTTCTCTCCACATATTTAGGCACTGGGTGCATTACAATGCTAATGTGATTCAGTAGTGAGGCTCTGAGCCAAGTGAAGATGAAGGATGAAGTGGTGAGACTTTCGATATCAAAGTGTGATGTCTCCACTGAGGGATCTAAAGCACTTATTGTCAGTGAAGCACTCAGTAAACATTTCCACTGAGAGCAGCTGAGTCTTTTCCGTAAGCCTATGCTAGATGTCTGTGATGTATAACCTATCCTTGTGATGGCATTACAGCCAAAGCATGACATGATGTTGGAATTTGAGTCATATCCATTATCCAATGAGCAATGCGGTTGTTTATTATGAAGACATTATGACGTGTGAATGGACAAGCGGATGGAACAATGACTGATAGATTGAGTGCATGCCTTGTCATGTGAGTAAAGGTACAGTTAAGCAAATAATTACGTTTCCCAGAGGGAAACAAGGTACAACACATTGACTTTGGCAATCAGACCAGAAATGGGTGCCTGAAAAGCCATTAACACACAGTGATGCCAAGTAGCTACATCAAACAGGCAGGAATACAAATACTGCTCTGTACGTCATTCCCATCATTCAAGGATGCGCTTCACGGTAGCTAAGGTAGAGAGGGACTGTGATGTGTTGAACATTGTTCCCCTGCTTCAGGGGAACAGTTGTTATGTATTCACAGTTATATATAGTTGCTCTGCTCTGTGCAACACATTGACTACAGGACCAATGCTCACGCCCAATGAATCTAGCAAATATAGAACAGGAATTAATACGACAGCTCAGAAACAGCCATCCCACGAGTTGAATGACTGTGCACTCCCTCAGGCTGTTATATGCCAAGAGCTTCCACAATTCAGTGAGAGAGACGTTTCTTAGGCTGCAATGTACAATGAGCCAGATTGGCAAAACAGACAAAGAATTGATCAAACAATCTGAAAGGTCCTAGACATACAGTTGAATAGTTAGTGTGATGCACCTCACATCTCTCAAGGAAACCCCACAGATTTCCTTATGACACGCTGAAAGTTCTGCTAGACTTTCAGATGTTAAAAAAAGAATGAAAAAGAAAGACTTTTATAGAGAAGGCTTTACGATTATGAACTGTAGAAACAACACTCAGCCCACAAGACTGACCTCAAAAGTCCACAGCTCTGGTCAGGGATGCATAACTTCCCCTTTTGGTTGGCTGAGCAGATCTGTACGCAAATAGGAAACACCAAGGCTGTTCTACTAGAAGTCTGATGATGTCAGCATACCAGCTTTTTGACGGAACAAAAAGAAATGCATAAATGAATAGCCTTGGGCCACTGATGCGTGGATGCATCTTTCCTAGAGAAGCACACTGATCTGTTTTGGTATAAAAACATAGGACACCTCACATTTCCGCACAATTCGAAGAGACCTATACTGACATAGGAGATCTGCGTTCACCCTTGAAGATGCCATTCCCTGACGTAAGGTCCTCCCCTGGAAAGGAGGTCCGCCCCTGCTTGGCGTAGAAGTCCCATTTAGCTTATGTAAGACACAACAGTTGTATTGTCTGTTCTGATCAGAACATGCTGACCTGTATGGGAGACAAAGACCACCAGTAATTCTAAGAAGTGTAGCTTGTGTAACTAGTCACACCCCTCTAGGAGACATTACATGGTTCCCCATTCCGGTGCCTTTTGTCACTATTTGGCAAAACAGAACTCCCCGGAACTCCCTGTGTAAAAAAGGATCCTTCCATGGGCCTAGAGATGTCACTCCCACCATCCTGTGAATAGGATATACACAGATGGCTGGAAAAAACTGAGGACTGAAAAGCTTACACCAACATGAAGCCTAATTTGACTTCTGCTATCATAGGGGCCATCAGCCCAAACAGACACACAAGTGCAGTTTGCTGCCCAGCTGACTCTAATGTGACTGATCTCTGTTGGGATGGAAAATCTCTGCATGTGGATCCAAATTCCATGTCAAGGAATAATCATTTTGGCAGTGTGTTTATCCGGAGAGCACAATTCCTTATAGTCAATGTGTTGTACCGAGTGAATTGACTGAATGGTAATCACTTTACCTCTTTGGCTTTGTTGCGGCTCCTCATGTTCTCAGCAATGTACTTCACACTCTCAATAGCCTGTTTGATCTCCGGTGACACCACAGAGAAAGCCACAACTGTGTTAATAGCCTGTGGACTCAACTGACGACTCACTTTCCCACAATCCCCCTCAGTTGCCTCTTTCATTGGGTGACATGGGCATCCGCCTTTCTTTCCTTCTATTGCTGCTTTCCCTTCTCCAAATTCCAAAGAGTTCATTGCTCCCTGTTGAGATCCACTGTTTTTCCTCTTCTTTCCCTCTCCTCCTCGTCCTGCTCCAGTCCCGGACGAGCCCCCACTTTCTAGTCCTCCTTTTCCAGATGACTCTGATAGATCGAGAGGCCGGCGCATGAGCATAATGCGGGGTAAAGCTCGGAGGAAGACGGTACGGACCCAGCTAGGCATAGTGTGGGTCATAGGGGTGCGATAGTGTACATTCAATACAAAGACGGTGATGACAATGGAGAGGGTGACGAAAATCATGGTGAAGAGAAGGTACTCGCCTATCAGAGGGATCACGAGTGAGGTGGATGGGATGGTTTCCGTAATGACAAGAAGGAACACAGTGAGAGAGAGGAGTACAGAGATGCACAATGTCACTTTCTCACCACAGTCTGATGGAAGGTAGAAGACGAGAACTGTCAGAAAGGAGATTAGGAGGCAGGGGATAATAAGGTTGATAGTGTAGAAGAGGGGCAGTCGCCGTATGTAAAAACTGTAGGTTATGTCTGGGTAGATCTCTTCACAGCAGTTGTACTTGATGTCATGCTTATAACCGGGTGCATCAATGATCTCCCACTCTCCACTCTCCCAGAAGTCTTTAAGGTTTACCTTTGAGCCAATAAGTACCAGGTCAATCTTGGCCTTGTCATATGTCCAGGAACCAAACTTCATAGAGCAATTCTGATAGTCAAAGGGGAAGTATGTGATGTCCATAGGGCAGGATGATTTGAAGATTGCAGGAGGAACCCAAGTGATGGTTCCATCATATTTCAAAAGAGCTTTGGTTTTGTCCTCCACCAAGAAGTCCCCAACAGCACTGTGTCAGAAAAAGAACATTTGAGACACATATTTGAAAAGAACACATATTTGTATTCGTATTTCATTTTCTCAGAGTGCTAGCTCTGTTCGTTTGGCTCAAAACAAAAAAGGACCTGGAAATATGCCCAAAATTACTATAAACTTAAATTCATAGAAGTTGAAAGTTAGGTTAGAAGACTCCACTCACTTGTTGTAAAGTACAATGTCAGGCCTCCAGATTTTATTTGATGGGACTCTGATGAACTCAATTCCATCAAACTCTGCAGGTGACCACTTCAGCTTGTAGTCATTCCATATCTATGATAAAATCACAAAAAAAAAATACATTTTTAATTTTATGCTTAAGCCATAAGCTAAAGATTAACGCAAATGCTTCAAGCTTTGGTGCCCATACAAGTGACACAGTTTTAATCTGGCACCTACTGTACACTTGTATGTGTACATCTGTCATCTGTGCCCTTTCACAGCCTTTATTTTTGTATGTGCATTTCTCCATCAGCAGAGAAAAAAGAAAGCACATTTTCTGCTTGAGCAGGCATGTTGTTTATTGAGGTTTGTTAACAAATGTGTATACTAAGGTGTAAATGAGTACAATAGTGTATTTGCAGAGCTGTGAGTTTGTGCCCATTTCTGTTTCATTTTGTGGTTTGTTGACATGTCTGTGTAGAGATATGTTATTAGGACCGCTGATCTCTCTGTGTTCAGTGATATCAAGCATCCTGCTATCAGGCATTGCACAGACTTATTGAACAATACTACAGGGCTTAACAAAAGCACAAACACACTCTCAGAAAAAATCAGCAAATTTTCATCCAAATCCAGAACCCTCCCCAACCCAGCTAGGGCAACACACTCTTAGTAACAATATTAACAATGTATCACACACACACACAAATCACTCTCAACTATAAAAACAATATGCTGATTTAAGCAATAGGTTCAGCAGTAATGCTGGAGCATGTTGTAGCCTACTCATTATTGTAGCACTGAAAACATGTACAGTATCTATGTAATATCTATCTAAGCAGACAGTCGCAAAGAATAATAAAGCACAAAAATATTTTCAGTGTGACATAAGAACATAGCACTTCAGACATATAAAGCCAAGTTAATTTCCTGCATGTACTGTATCTTCATGCCTGGAGGATGAAAAATAGGTTTGCTAAATAAATAAGTTCACTAAATAACTAACAAAACAATCTTTGCTGACTTTGAAACAACAGTAGTTTATTATTATTCTGCTGGTTATTAAAAAAAGGGAAATGTTTGATCTAGTTAGACTAGACTCTTTTTGCACATATATTACCATCTTTTTAACCTCTTTCTTTCCATTCGTTTTTGGAGATAACTACTGTGCTACCTTTAAGTTTTCTATTATTTACATAGCTTTTCTTTTTCGTGGTGTCCTGTTTCCACCTACTCATCTGCTCCATGTATATATGTAGCTTACTGTATTGTTCTTCACCTGCATTACTCAACCTCATCCTTTGTATGTTTATGCTATACACATTTTCTTGTTACATTCTTACTGGCAGTGGTACAAGACACAAAGGGCCTATTTACACCTGGTCACTTCATGCGTTTTCTCTTATCGGATATCTGATTTGTTAAAACGTTTCCATTTACACTTGACCACATAAATGTGTCTTCGCAAAACGGATATAAATCCAGTCTTCAATTCCCGCACTATATGCAAATTTAACAGAGTTCACATTATCAAAAGAACAGATAAGTGCAGCATTTTATTCATTATGAGCTCATTTCAAGATCAAAGACCGCAACAGGAGAGAGTTTCCAGTTTCATCTGGAATGTGGCCCAGACCACCTTCTGAAGTGGTTTGAGTGATCGGATTTAAATGTGTCTCGAAAGCGTTTCGGAGGGCATTTACATCTGGTCTTTTCATGATCAGAGAAAACGCATGAAGTGACCAGGTGTAAACAGGCCCAAAGAAGATTAGATCTTTGTGTTAACGCAAACATGTGCACAAGGCCTACATGCTGCACACAAAAATCACTTACATGTCTCAGCCAAAGATTTGTTTCCATGATCTGATTGACTTCATCCTAGAGAGAGAAAGACACAGTCAGGGGCAAAGACAGAAACAATCAGAAAAAAAAAAGACAACCATCCTCTATTATTTAGAATGGAACATGTTCTGGCCATAAAATCAATACAGTTCCCTTATCAAAAGCTACTCTCGATGCTGCGCTGAAAAGCGCTACTGAGAACATTCTTTGTTCGACCGGTTGTTGAAGCACGTGTGTCAAA